>PVIR01033915.1:0-17545 GCA_004026965.1 Petromus typicus
CTTGCAAGTGCAAGGGCCCAGGTTCGATTCCCCAGTAACCACATACAATACTAGGCATGGAGACTCACCTCAGCAGCAACCCGTACCACATACCACAGTGCCAGGCGTGGTGGCTCACGCCTGTCATCCCAGCACTCGGGAGGCAGAGGCAGGAGGATTGCTGTGATGTGAGTTGGAGGCTGAGCTCAGGGCCAGCCTGAACCACAAAGCGAGACCTTGTCTCAAAAAACCTAAAAAAAAAACAAAAAAAACCACCAGATAGAAGGCTGTCCTCCATGAATCATTTTCTTGTTCCCACGTGAGACTATCAACACTCCCCGGTCCAGTTTTGCAGTGGCCTGGGTTCATTTGAATTCAATGGGCCAATTTGGGTTCAGTGTGTCAGAAATCTCTGGGAAGAATAAGGATTCTTATTCTCAGTTCTTTAGATGGAAATAATGAAGGTCTTCCTAATTTTTTTTTTGACAAAAAGACTTGAGTTCCTATGCCTATAAATTTATGCCAAGCAAAAGCAGCCGGACAGAAAAGAGTATACCTGAATCTTATTTATAAAATGTTCTGCTAGGCAACACTCATCTACAGTGAGTCAGGATAGATGTTGTTGTTCCTTGACCGGAATGCTGTGTACAGAAATGTTTTCATGTTGTAGAAATCCATCAAGTTACATCTGATATGTGCACTTTTCCTACATACTTAATATAGTCCCATGCAGAAGTTTAAAATGGCACAGAGTCCTCTGCAGGGAAAGGTAAGTGTGTAATGATACATTGTTGTGAGTTTTACTGAGAGCACATAGTCCCAGAGGATCTGAGTGTGAAATAGTCGAAGTAAATGCAGGCTCCTGGTCTATACATAATGACAACAGGAAACCATTCTGCTTCCTGTTTGGAAAAGACAGTTTTTGTTTTTTTGAGACAGGGTCTTGCTTTGTAATTCAGGCTAAGCAGCCCAAACTGGCCTCAAACTCATAATGATCCTCCTGCCTCAGCCTTCTGAGTGCTGGGATTAAGTCATGCACTACCACACTTGGCTCTAGAAAAGACATTTTGATTGAAGGCACCTCTTGATCAAGATTCCCTGTGGCTAATGAAGAGGTGAGGCAATTATCTACACGACCTGTAGAGTAGTCAATTTTAGTATCTGACCAGTCAAGTAAGGGGGAGTGGCAAGGTTCTAGATTTGCAACCAGGTTAGGCCAAGAAAACAGGAAAGATGTGGCAGGGCAGTACTCCATCTTTTGGTTCCTTATCCTGAGCTCTCTGGGTGGCTGAGACCCTCAATTTTAAGCAGATATCTTTTACCTCTGCTCTCTGCCCTGATCATAAACCTACATATATGGGATATGATCAACAAATGCAGTGACTGTTGGAATATTTCTTTAAAATTGAGTACAGTAGAAGGCACACTGCCATTAATGCACCTCAAAATACTCCCGCCCCAACTCTGAAAACATTATTCCGTAATTATTCTATAATTGCTGCCACTTTCAGAAGCAATTTTGGGAGCCCTCTTTCCTGAGTGTCTTTTTTATTGTGCTGTCATGGCTGCTTTGATGTCTTGAATCACAACAGCCAGACGTCACAGTGCCAGCTTTGGCAAATGAAATTAATAAGGACATACTGTGATGTGTTTCTTTGACAGAAATTGCAGTAAACACTCCAAATAGATTCAGGACATTGAGGGAGCCACAAAAAGGCAGTCACAAAAGAAGATTTCCACACCTGCTTCAGAAAACAGCAGGAACTACAAGGTAAGTGTGTTTGGAGTGAGGGGAAGTATTTTGAGGAGAATTAATAAAAATGTGTCCTTCACCAAAATAAATGTAAATTATTTAAACCTTCATTGTATTTTTAATCACATCCTATAAAATGAGCCTCTCAGCCTTACCAGCTTGTGGATGGATGTACAAGGAGTTAGAGAATTAGCTTAAACTTCACCGCATCTTGCCCCCATCTGTTCATATAGGAACTCCAGCCTAGAGTAGAACAACTCAGTTGTATCTGAAAGCCCTACTACCCTATTTTCACCATCTTTCATAGTCTTCCTTATTCCGGGTCTCATCTTTGTATACTCTGTTGATGAAGCCCTTTAAGAAATAGTTACCCTTTCCCTCCTCCACCCACACCCTTGCTGCTGATGTGCCCGCTGTGGCACTACTGCTCAGGGTGCCCTGATCCCCTCAAAGTTTCCATTGTCAGAGGTGCCTGTTCATACACCAGAAATGCTCAACCACACATGAAGCTCAGTGTGTGCTCATGGCTAACACATACCTGTGGAATGCATGGAATGCCTGAGTCCCAGAGTAGCATGACCCCAAAGCAGGCCCCCACCTGCTGTTCTACTCCCTGGCTCAATTTGACGCTTGGTGACTGGTAGGGACAGAGAGCTTAGGTTTGAATGGCTCCCCTGCTGCTGAGGGAGAATCCTGTTTTCCAGACTGAGGTGCCAGGTTCAGTGGGGAAGTACCAGGCACAGGGGCTCCCTCTGGTGGTCTGTGTCTTCCACCATCTGGAGCGGGAAGGTCGGCTTCAGCTTCTCTGGCCATCTGTCTGTGCGTCAGTGATTTCCTCTTACCGAGTGCCGGGTATTTAAAAGACAGCTTCTTACCAGACAAACCCACAGTGGGGAACATCCCATTAAAAATGTGAATGCCGTGCAAGACAAAGGTTGTGGAAATGTTCCTGATTAAAAGAGGCTGAAAGGACATGATGGCTAAATGCAGCACCTCGCCCTAAACCAGATCCTATAATACGAGGGGGCGGGGGGTTGCCTTCGGCTGTAGGTAAAGGACAGCTCTGGGTCAACAGACAAAATTGGAGTATCTATGGTAGATGAATAAAAGCACTGTATCAATGCTTATTTTTCTGCAGCTATCCTGGGAGGAATATGCCTATTCTTAGGATATGTCCATTGTATTTCTGTATGCAGGGCCACGAAGTATGCAGTTTATCCTCACAGGACTCAAACACAGGAATGAAAGTACACGTGGAATTGACAAAACAAATGGAGTAAAATGTTAATAATAGGTAAATCTGGGTAAAGGGCATAATGGTGTTCTCGATACTATTTTTATTCTTGTACTGTTTCTGTACATTTGAATTTATTTCCAAATTTAAAAAATGTTTTAAAATGGTAAAGGACAATTTCTGTGCAGCTGGTCAGAATCTGGTGGCACATGACTGAACTCTTCCTGTGGCAAACACAAGGATGGAGCGCCCTGCTGTGTATTCCCAGCAGAGCCACCAGACATGCCCCAAAAGACATCCCACATAAAATGCCAAGTGACATCTGGAGCCATCTATCTCGTGATCTCCCCCATCCTACATAACACCAAAACCAGCCACGCTTTATATTTTCACCTGAGGATTATGGGCCCTGGGTGTCGAAGAAATTCTGGTTCCGAAGGGAAGGTGTCTCAGTTTATGCATCCATCCACTCACCTGGCAAGTGTGTTGGGCACCAACTTATGTGCCAGGAACTGTATCAGGACCTGAGGATGCTGCTCAGGGTGCAAGTGGAGGCGCAACCCCTGCCCTTAAAAAGGGCAGTGAGCTCCCTGGGGGTGCACTCACATCCACGTCAATACACTGCACATGCGGGCGGCCATCAGGCACCCAGCCTCTCCCCGGAGCCTGTGGATCTGCCATACATTCAGTGCCCTCCCAGGATTTTCAGGGTGACAGCTCCTTTTGTACCAGACACCGAGGAGAGGCCACGCAGTGCTTACCTCGTGCTGGGCTCATCCCATGTTTCAGCTCAGCTTTCTGCAAGCTGCTCTGCTGTCTGTCAGGAGCAGGGAAGGGGCCACCAAGCTACTCAGTCAACGTCCCTGGGCTGATGGGCCAGTGGGCTTTGGAAAACAGCCTTTCTCTAGAGCTACGGCTGTAGGTAAATGTGACAGCTACATCCCTGATGCATTTAGAATGCAAAGACCACAAAATGCCTTCATGTGGAAAGCTGAGCATACTAGCCGTGAGAATCCCACCGATGGCGTGCTGAGTCACTAAAATGACATATCTTCTGAATGGACAAAACACTGACCCTTTGTGGACAGTTGTGGTTACCCCCCAAGCCCCAATTCTGGGTGTCGCATCAACTGTGATGTCCTGTACATGGGGACAATAGTGGAGTCTATTATCTCAAGGCTCCAAGCAGATAGTACTGGGGAGATAGCTCCTAAGATTGTGTTGACATATGTGACTACGTGTGACATGATGTCCCTTCTGTCCCTGGTCTCAGGTGCGACTGACCTCCACCTCAGATGCTCAGTCCAAAGGTTCGGATTCCGATTCAACAAACGTACACAGAGTCACTACAAAGTTCCAAGCCTTTTACTTTATACTCTGACACATTTTATATCACTTAATCTTTAACAACAACCCTTTAAGGAAGGAATTATCTGCATTTTACAGGCGAGAAAACAATCGCAAAGAAGTTCATTGATTTGCTCAAGTATATCATACAGCTGTTTTAAAAAAACACGCACACACTACACTGTCAGCTGAGGCCTGTCTGTGTTGATTGCTTATCTTACAGCATTTCTTGTCTTCTCCACTTCTGGAGCAACTGCTCCCCCTTTACAAGCCCCCTTATTTCTTCTTTTACTAGCCCACGTGGGCTTTTCTTTTTTAATACTGCATTTAATAGCACAAAAATCACGAATACAAAGAAACCGGCAAAGGTGTTTGTCAATGAAATATCCCTGCATCCTCCACTTTTCCGCTTTCACACCCATGTATGTAATGGGCTACGTTTGTTATAAACTTTTCTTTTTTTCTCCCAAACATATATCTGTTATGTGATTGGTCAACTGAAGTTGAAACACCCATGGAGAAAGATGTTTTACGGTTACAAGGGCACACACTCCCCCCCATACACCACCCCCCTCCCCCCACATCTTCCCACACAACCTTTTGGAGGAATATAGGGTATATACCAGTGTCACGATTTCCCTGTTCCTGCCTTCCCCACCAAGAACATTCTTGCTATTTAATTTTCCTTTAAGCGACTGCTTCGACTAGAGCCTCTTCTCCCTCCCCTTCTATTTCTCTTCCACTCAGGACCTTTTGGACACTGGGTATTGTTCAAATCTTACTCTGTCAGGCCCACGGGCCGTGGCCAAGTAGGTATTTCAAATTTCGATGTCAGTTGTGGCACAGGTGTCGTCAGCTTCCGTTTCAGGCACACCTGCACGGCACTTCAGTAGGCTTGCGCGTTCAGGTCTTTCACCTTTTCTGATTCATGTTCCAGGACCTGTTTGTGATAGAACAGTAAATACCCCTCACTGTCCAGGACATCCTTAATGCTGGCCTTGGTGATGACAGCATCATCACACTTGAACCACTGGTCCTTGTGGTGGCAGATGAAGCTAGTGTAGTGGCCACTCTCCAAGGTTCCTTGGTGATTAACCACGGCGAACAAGGAATACTTATTCTCATTGTTTCCACTATTGGTTGGCAGCTGCAACTGTCCATTCATTCTGCTTTCTTTACTCGAGGCCATAAACGGTGTCATATCCAGCTCCAGAGGAAAGGAAATGTACGTAGTGATCTTGCGCCTCTGTTTGGCTGAATGTTCGAACCGTTTGAAATGAAAACAGGCAACAACTGGCAATTTATTCATGGTGAGCTGTTTGGTAGATTCCTGGTAGCTTTGGCAACTACCACACTTGATTTTGGCACTACTTCCCAAGTGCTCTGGCCTTGTAAATCTTCTCAAGCAGTCTGTGAGGGAGGTGACGCCCGGTATGTGGCTTTCCCCGTTCACACTGGTCTCCCTTCCGGGACTCATGGGCCAGAAAGAGGTGCAAGAGCCAGGCAAGTCCAAACTAATGTCCCAGCACGGGTCGATCGTAGTGGAGACACCGTGGCAGGCTTGACAGGTCACATCAGATTGCAGGCCACCTGTGAAGATTTGGTCTATGATGCAGTTACAGTGGTTGGGATTGTTGGCTGCCTTCCCAACATCATCACCTTTGCAGTGCCTGTGCAGGACATCCAGCGCCGCGATGAGGAACTCGTGGGCGTCCTGCTGCCTGTACCCTGCTAGGTGACGAGCGTGTATCCACACCAGGTGCAGTAACTTATAGGGGACGTGAGGAGACGGGTTTCCAGAGTACAACTCCCGGAAGAGCGAAGACATCTCACATACCAGACACAACTCGGGACTGGGCATTTCACATCGGTGCCGGTCAGAGAGAAAGAAATCTCTCAGGATTGGAGTGTGGGTCAGAGCCTGGACAATGCAGTTCATAAAACACGTGTTGCCGAGATTGATTAGTCCTCTTAAGCCAATGGTAAAGCTGGAGGCGATTCTTCTTCTCCGTGGGTTATGCCCCAGCAGCTCTAACTCCGGTTTGGTGGTTTCCCATGTTGGATATTTCTCACCAAGGCCCGGCACTGAACACTGCTGGTGAGAAACATCTGTCGAGGTGGACGCTTGTAATTTCAAGGCTTCTCCATGCTCTTCTTTGGCAATTTGCTCAATGTCTTTGTCATACACATAGTCCTTACACATAAAGCAGTAGATGCCTCCGTAATAAAGGTCTACCGCTAAGTTGTGTTGTTTCGTCTCCGCGTGCTCGTGAATGTGCTTCTCTGTGAAGCAGCCGAAGAAGACACAGGAAAGGCAGGAGTGGAGTCTGTTCAGATGGGTGCCACACACATGGCAGATGCACGATTTTGCCTTGCTTTTCCTGGTCTCCGGGGTTCCACACCAAACGAAGCACTGGTAGATGACCCTCAGTTCCTGCCTCCAGTTCTCTCCCACCTTAAAGCTGTTCACGTGGGAACAACCTGGTGGCCCCACAGCGAAATCCACATCCAGGCATCCGCCCCCAGGGCCGCGCCGGGGCCGGGGCCGGGGCCGGGGCGGGGGCCGTGGCCTAGGCTGTGGCGGGGTACGGAGCCGGGTCTGGGGCCGGGGCCGGGGTCGGCGGCGCGGGGCACGACTGCGACGCGGAGAGGGATCTGGGGGCCGCGGCGGGTCGGAGGAAAGGGGAGGGGGAGGAACCTCGTCGCTGCCGCCACCGCCGCCGCTCCGGGCTGGGTTCTCATCCTCCAGCTCCTGCTTCGGCTCCCCCTTCGCCTCCGGCTCCGCTTCCCGTACGGGCTCGGGTTCGGGCTCGGGCTCCAGCTTGAGCTCTGCCTGGCGGCCCGGTCCCTCTGCCGTCTCCACTTCCCACGCGGCGTCCACCTTCCCCGCGGTGTCCACCTTTTCGGTGGCTGCCTCCACCTTCGCCGCTGCCTCCACCTTCCCCTCAACCTTCGCTTCTGCCTCCACCTTCCTCTCCGCCGTCTCCGCCGTCTCCGCCTCCTCCACCTCCTCCGCCTCCTCTGGTGGCGGCTCCTCCCCCTGCTCGCAGGGCTGGGGCGGCCACTGGGCGTGGCGGCGCGGGGGCCACGCAGACCTGGGGTGTCCCCCGCCCGGCCTGAGGGAGTGCGGTGACTGTGGCAGCTGGACCCAAAAGGGACTTTCACTGAAGGAGGCGGCGGCGGCGGAAGCAGGCGACGCCCCCGGGAATCCTCCCACCGAAGCCCCCTAGCGGAGGCCGCTTCTGCGGCCAGGCCCTGTTTCCTTTAATTCAATATTCCCCAAACTTGCTTGTTCACAAGAATCACGTGGGGAGCGTGTTAAAATTACAGATTCCTCGGCTCCACCCGCAGGCCTGCTGGATCGGGCCGTGGAAGGGAGGTACTCCGGAACCTGTATCTCTAACTAGGGCCGGAGAGGCTGCTTATGATCAAGCAAGTTTGGGAAACACAGCTCTAATTCATTGAGGCTGGCGGGAAGGGGGGCGGGGACCGCGCAGTCTCTTTAAGGCGCTTCCAGTTCTCAGCTCCAATCGCTGCTCTGACCCCCTTGGTCGTCTCCTCCCCTCTCCTTGTCCTTCCCTTCGTCCGTACAGCTCTCCCCCAGCACTGCAGGGCCGGGGTCGAGTGTCTGCCAAGTCCAGGGGTGTTTCTGAGGCTGTGAAACTGGCCTTGCGGGGCGGGGTGGGGGTCTGGGGGAGTGCAGGCAGAAGCCGTGACCGGTCATCACCGGGCGGCGGCGGAGCCGGCCTCCAGTCTGTCCCAGGCTCCTCGCCCACCCAGTTCCTGCCCTTCCGCCAAAAAATAAAGCTCTAGCACCATTGAGGGCAGACCTGGACCCCAGATCCCAAGAGGCAGCGCTCCCAAGGCCGCGGGGGGCCCGGAGTGGCACGTCCCTTTTCCCATCTCATCAGCGCCCTGGCGGTCTGGGCTGGTTCCTCACCTCCCCCGCGGGCTCGCAAGGCTGAGGTTGGGATTAGGGTTTGATAGCTGGCCTTCTGGTCCAGCAGAAGCTGAGCAGCCCGGGGGCCATCCCTACAGCGGGCACTTCCCCTGCCGTGGCCCAAGCTGCTGCACGCAGTTCTGAGACCCTTGAGCCCTAACAGAGTCCCAAGAAGGTCAGCAGGTACGAGTGGAAGTCTGTAGAGCTGCCCGCAGAGAAAAGGGGCTGAGCACTTGTCTGGGGGCCTCTAGGAGCCCCTATACGAAGGGGCTGCTGGCACTGGGTGGCAGCACCTTGAGGGCCGTGAGAAAGGAGCTCAGAACTAGGGGCTCAGGTTTAGAGCGCTGCTGAGGATGTCGGGAAGTAGCCGCAGCTACTAGTCCGGAGAAGTTCGGCCCCAGGCTGTGTAACTCAGCAGGAGGCTGGAGGGAGAGAATATTCTGAGCCAGGCCCCTGAGCTTTGGTGGTCTAGCGCCCACCCGCTGGCTTGTGAAGTTTGCCGCCTGATTATTCCCCAGCAAAGTTCTCCCTGTTCTTTTCCGGAAGGAGGCCGCCATTCGCAGATTTGCCCCTCAGGGAGGTGTGAGACAGGTCCCCTGGAGTTAGCAGGAGGAGATAATCATCAGAAACCCAGAGCCTCTGAGGTGGAGGCCTGGTTCTCATCCAGCTGACTGCCCTGGCGCCTACCTAAAACCATCTCTGCCTTCAGTTCCTTGAAGAGCCCAGCAAGTGCTTTGTGGCCCGCAACCAGAGGAACTGCAACTAATATATCCCCTGAGAGAGTGCTACTGTCGCTGCTGCTAAAAGTGACTCAGGACAGGGAGCAGGGGAGGGGAGGGAGAGGGTGCTGTCTTCCTAACTACTGTCTTCACAGACAAGCAGGAGACCCAGAGATCTCAGAGTGCCTGGGACTGTCTCCCATGGAAGACTAACCACGGTAATCCAACTGCCTTACTGATCAACTCCCTGCAGAAGCCCACAGTCCACCTGGCCTCTCCCAACCAGATTGTTCTGGAAGAGGAGGGCTCTCTGCTCCTCAGGGGATGTTTATTCAGCACCCACCCACATAGATGAACTAAAGACACTTGGCCTAGGGCCAAGAATCAGAGCTGGTTTCCCCAGAAAGCATACTAACTCTAAGGAGTCTAGGCCACTAGCAGAGAAGTAGCACTAAAAACTGTATCTATAAAGAGAAAGAGAGAGACAGACAGACAGAGACACAGAGACAGAGAAGAGAGAATTTTTTAAAGTGGTCCTTATGGAAAAAAGTCACAACTTGGTTGTACTTCATTTCCTTGTTGTGTGTTACTTTGTTACTTTTGCTCTGAATCACATTCTGAAGTTGTCACTGTAAGCTCCAGGTGCTTAGTGGTTGAGTCTAGAGTCAGTGCTGCGAAAATACAGTATCACCAGGTCTGCCTCACAAGACCTGTCAAGGAGTTCCTCCTCACAGTCTCCACACCTGAATGCTAAGTACAGCTCTGACCACAAGGTGGCAAGAATCAGAGTCCTTGTTACTTTTTGTGTTTATATAAAACTTTTGGTTTATATCACAATGCTGTCTCAGACTATTTTGAAAAACGTTGTGCTCCTTTATGTATGTTTAGGTTGACGTCTGAAATTCTGTATCGTGAATTTCAACTGGCTGCAAAAATGTAATTCTGACAAGTGCTAACCTTCAAAAATAAAACTGTTATGTTACATTTTACACGAATCTGGTGAAACCTAAATACTTTAGTAATTTTAGATACCACCCTCTGTTTTAAAAATTTGTAACTAAGCCCTTTGATAGTTACAAGTTATACGTTTCCCTTTTTTTCTTTGAGTCCTTTGGTCTACTCTTCCAACAGAATTTTATTAGAAGGAAATACATTTTACTCTTGAAACAGTTACTGTGTAGCAGAAATATGTATGTGTTGTTATTTAAATTCTCTTTAAATGTTCTTGTGATCATAAGCCTTTTTAAAGTATTTCTTAAAATTTTACTCTAACTGGAGTTATAGTGACAATTAGTATTAGAATGTGATGGATCAAAACACTGTAAATATTAAAAATTGTGATAGGTAATTATTAAACATAAAACAAAAGTTTATTGTTGAAGCTTTAAAAAAAACAGTGGGAATATCTATGGATAAATAATTTTTACTGCTGGAGTGAGACAGGATTCAGTATCAGTTCCCTACCTATTTTTGTTTGTTTTAATGTCAGCACACAGAAATCTCCCTTATATCAATGAGTAGATGAGAATGGATGCTTTATTTTGGCAATATCGTTCAAGAATTCCTTTGGAGATATGTGAAGGAAAATTACACAGTGGTTTATCTTCAAAATTATTTCTCATGATTTATCAGCTGATGACACTACTGGGTTTTCTTTCAATTTTGTTGGGACCAAAAAAACCCACCAAACTAGAAAACATTTGAAGTGCAAAAGGATTTCTCCCCATTCATTTCTTAGAGCAGTTGTTTGTTGGCCATCACAGCGCCGAGAATTGTTTCAGTGGGGCCCTGAGGATTTTCCACCACAGGGGAGTGCATCCAGGTCCAATTCAGGATGAGTAAAGGATATGCTCTTCTTTGTAAATGAAAAGGAGGATGTGAAGGGGAGATGGAAAAGAGAACCAGCTTGATTCTCTGCCACAAGTGTGTTCTCTGGCAGATTAAATTTTAAGACTGCGCATGAAATTTCGGAGTAGAAATTGATTCCCTTCAAACTCCTATACCCTAAGGTAGTATATACTTCCCTTTGAAAGTTGCTGGTTTATATTTATTTCTACAAAAGTAATATATACAGTATCTGTATTTTTAAAAGATATAGAAGAGTGCATGACATGAAAAAAGCAAAAGCATCTCTCTTCCTGCCAATCACAACCAGTTCTATTCGCCTGAAAATTCATAGAAATTTTCTCAGAATATATATATCCTCTTCATAACATTCAAATGAGCCTTTGATATACAGAAGTTGTTTTCAAGTTGATTTACATCTCCAATGAAACTCCAGTAAAAATTCCAGTGAGTTTTTAAGGGGAAATTCACAAAGTGATCCTTAAATTAATATGGAGGATTCAAAGGCATTTCTCTCCTTCTTCTTTCTTCCTCCTAGAAATGAGGATTTAATGGTGACAGCTGAGTAGCCATCTTGCAACCAATCACAATGGAAAGACGAAAAAGTCATCTCAGGGCTTCCTCTGACATGAGGAAAAAGATGCTATATTTTGCCAACTCTAAGAGGTACATCTTTTCATGTTTACACATGACTGAAAACTTTAAATGACAGTTTCTGATGAGATATGGCAGCATTTTTTACCTTTCCTGGTGGTACATAAAGTGCTGCTATTTTTCACAGTCAATAGTATCTTAGAATCAGTGTCATCTCCAAGTGTTGTCTTTTTAAGTTGTTATTTGGATCCCAGTCACACAATCCCTAAGCAATAGTAGGCTTTCTGTTGTCATTCCTTAGGAAGTCACAAGTCCTCACACTGGCCTTTCAGACCTCATGAGCATGGCTTTGTTCTCTTGCACCTCGCTTTCTATAAACAACACCAGAACTCAAACAAGCTACACTTACTGCTGGTTCTCAGACAGCTAAGCGGGTTCCTGCTTCCAGGCCAAGTCCTTAAATGTTTCTTCCGCCTGGAAAATTTCCCTTAGAAATTCTCACACTGTCTCCCTCATTTTCGTTAGATCTCTGCTTAACTACATCTCATCTCAGAGTTCCTTCCTTGACCACTCTATAAAATAGCGCCCCATCTCCATTTTATTATTCTCCATTTTATTATTTTCAACCCTGCTTTTTATCCATTACCACATGATATATTAAATAATCACCATATAGATATATTAATATTACACGGACATAATTAATATAAACTCCATGAGAGTAAGATGTTCACTATTATATTTCCAATGCCTCTTTAGAACTTGTTATATATTTAAATATTTGTGAAATAAACAAATGCCTTTCATCATGAGTAGAGTCTACTATATATTCTAAGTTTATTGGCCATTTCTATTACTTTATTTTGCAAAGTACTTATTCATATCTTTTGTCTACTTTTTTTGTGACTTACTATTCATCCTAATAAGCAGCATTTAAATGGCACCTGAAATGTGCCAAGAGCTATTCTATTTCACTTGCACAACAGTACTATTTTAATAAGTGCTGTTATCTTCATCTTATAAGTATGGAAACTAAGGTATGGAAGATTGAATGATACCTGGGGTTGCATAGCTAGTCAGCGATAGATCTGGAATTCACAAGCAGCAGTTGGAATCTAAAGTTTGGACTCTTAGCCATTGAGCGACTGGTCCTTGTCTCTCACATTTTAATATATGAATATTTTCCCATTTAACATTGACTATTATATTTTATTCTATATGTTATCCTATAATGTTTAAGATTTTTCTAGAAACAAATTTCTCGCTCTTTTATGTATTCTGCACTTGAGAATTTCATTTTTTAAGTTTGTATTCTAATTATTAAAATATAGAACAAATGTAAAGGGCCTGAGGCCAAAGAATGCTTGATGATTTTGAGAAATGAAAATAAGGACGGAGGGCTGGGGAGTTAGCTCAGTGGTTCCGGCGCCTGTCTGCAAGCGCAAGGACCCGGGTTCAATCCCGGGTTAACCACATAAAATACTGACTGTAGAGATTCACACCCAGCAGCAATCAGCATCACATACCACATGGTGGCTCACACCTGTCATCCCAGCACTTGGGAGGCAGAGGCAGGAGGATTGCTGTGATGTGAGTTGGAGGCTGAGCTCCGGGCCAGCCTGAACCACAAAGTGAGACCCTGTCTCCAAAAAACAGGCCAGAATGGCTTGAGTTTGGTGACCAGGAGAGAGGAGAATGGTATGAGATGAAGATTAATACAGAGACACAGGCAGGGCCGGATCACCTGCAGATTTGTAGCCCATCAATGGGATGTGAATATTATCCCAGTTGCACTAAGAATCATTTGAGGGTTTCAAACAGGACAATGACACCATAAGATTTATATTCTATACACAAAAATTATAATTTAGCAATACCAGTTAATACTGATTTCTTATGATATGCCAAGCACTTTTATAAGTAACTTACTAATTTAATTGAGTTTATTGGTACATTTTAGGAGTACATTATGATCACATTCCTCATTGGCAGTTTGTACCTATACATGATATATATTTTGCTTCTTATATTTTCCCCTTGCCCTGCCTTCCTCCTAGTCCTCCACCTCCCCTATGTACATAAGCTTCCTTAAATCTCGGAACATAGTAATGAAGTAGGTACTGATATTGTCAAGATGCACATGAGAAAAGGTGTGGCACAACATGAAAGAGGCTGAGAATGTAGCTCAGTGGTAGAGCACTGGCATTCAAACTTGGATTTGATCCCCAACCCTGCAAAAAAATTTTTTTTTAAGTATCTTGTACTTGTCTATGCTTAACCTGCTTCTATACCTCTTTTTCACTTAGAATCCACCTAGTTTCAACAATGAGATGTCACATACCTATTTTTTCTGGGCCCTTGTATGTCTCACCAGTGGTCAACCCTGGGCAAAAGAAAGGGAAAATAGCAAATCCATTCAATACCAATCCCCTTAAGTTTGGAAGTTGGGCTCCTCCCATCTGACTTGAACCATCCAAAATGACTTATGCCCAGGAATAGCCAACCTATGGACCCATTGAGAACGACCAAGAGTCAGCTTGGTAGCCCCTGATTATGAGTGCAGTAGGCCTGACTTTACACCCTGGACTCCCACAGCCATACCAACAATCAGGTAACTGAGGAATGGGGATGAAGAACCACAGGCCTCTGGGAAATGCCTCCCCTACAGAGGGAAGTGGTTCAACAAATTATGGTACATGTGTATCGTGAAATACTGTTCACCCATAAAAAGACAAACAACACCTAAAGTAATCAGGAGGATGTCGAGGGCACTGTGCTGAATGGGGAAAAAATCACCCAATTTCAAAATAACAAAAACTATAGGGTCCTATTTTGGGAGTGGGGGAATAGGGTCTTGCTTACAGACCCAGCAGTGTTGTATGTGGTTACCAGGAATTCAACCCAGGCCCTTGCACTTGCAAGGCCGGTGGCAGAACCACTGAGCTAAATTCCCAACCCTATAGGGTCCTATTTTTATAACATTCTTGAAGTGACAAAAATAGCAGATATAGAGACTAGAATAGTACTCACCAGGGGTTAGGAACCATGAGTAGGTGGAGCATGGGTGTGACTCTAAAGGGATTGCAAGAGGGAGATCTTTGAAGGAGTGAGGCAGTTTGTCGCTTACTTGTGGAGGTTACAGAAATCTCTGCATGCTAAAATGATGGTGAACTATATGTACAACACTGTCCCAAAGTCAATTTTCTGTTTCACAAGATGTAAGGATTGGTGGAACCTGGGTAAAAGTGACACAAAAGGAAACAACTATAATCTCTTGGAAAAGGAATTTCAAATGAAAACAAGTGGAAATTTAATACTCATCAATAATTTTCTACCATGTAATTTTCAACTAGCATGCCAGATATTTTTTTTCCTTACATGCAGAGGTTCCCAGGTGTCTTCAGAGGCTCTAATGAGACTTATCCACAAGGATCTCTGTGACAGTGTGTCCCCAGCAACTTCCCTGGCCAACACTGATGCACTACGGGAAGCCCAGGCCTCTTCGTGGACCATGGCTGTTGAAGGGCTTTAACCCATCTGAGCTCATACTAAGAACACCTGTCACTAGATACTTTATGCATAAAACTTATTTCTCACAGTCCTAGAGCCTGAGATATATCTCAGTGGTACTGTGCATGCTTACCATGTACAAGGTCCTGGACTAAGTCCCCAGCACCTCTTCTCTACCAAACAGTTCTCAGTTTCGGAGATTGGGAAGAGTAAGATCAAGGCACTGATGCACTTCGTGTCTGGTAATGGTCCTTGTACTAGATTCTCACATAGAAAAAGAGAGATTAGCATAAAGGCCTGGAACTACTTCCCTCCAACCCTGTTATAAGGCACTAACTCGTGAAAGAAGAGCTTCATTATTTAGTCACTTGCCCAAAGACCTCACCTCTTAATACCACTATGGATTACTGAATTTTGGAGAGGCCTCATTCAAACCACAGCAGGGAGGAGCCTCAGCACATCCTGTGGGCTGTCACTGAACATGTTTCCACAATAAGGTGACGTAGGACACAGGCTTGAGTCTCATCTGTTCTTTAGACCATAAGCCTCCAGCTAAATCATACCCTCCACCCCAGCATAACTGATGACTGGTGACTACAATTCTTTTCATGTGAACTTTCTCTTTCATTCATACATGAAATGATTTGTGTAAGTAAGCATCCCCATGTTGCTATCCTGTTTGGCACTCTGTTGTTTCTTGATCCTAAACTAAAAATGCAATTCAAGACTCTCTCAAATTCTACATCAAGAAATCACTAAAATTAGTAGAGTTCAAAGTCTGACATTTTAAAGTTTTGTTTTTGATTAAGTTGTGTTAATTTTACATATTAAGAGGGCACAGTGTGATATTTAAACATGTACACAGCATGCCCTGATCAAATCCAGCCTCTTAGGCTAGGGATGGAAGCCAGTGGTGATGAACAGTGCCCACCTGGCATACTCAAGCTGCTAGGTTTATTTCCCAACACCACAAAAACAAATCTAACTTCCTTTTAGCTACACCCTTGACCTCTAGCGATCACTGTTCTACATTCAGGTTGACTTCTTTTTTAACTTCTACATATGAAAAAGAACATGCAGAGAATTTGCCTTTCGGTATCTGGTTTATTTCACTTAACATAATGTCCCTCAGTTCCATTTTGCTACAAAAATATGATATTATTATTCTTTATGGCTATAGATAAATTTGACTATTATTTCTTAGACCTTCATATTGAACACTATTCTAAACTTAATACTACTTCAAGAGTGCATAAGTTTACATTCTGAAAGTATTATTTTGTTTGCACACAAAAACAATCCTGCAGTTGTCAGGACTTATTCATTTTAGAGTACAATGAAGAATTACATCACAGTTCTGCTTCTACTATTTGTATCGAATGAAAGTACACCTGATATTGCACCTTGGCTTTCTTTTCGGTGCTGGGCAGAAGTCAGGGCCTCACGTTTGTTAGACTAGTACTCTACCCCTGAGCTTCGCCCTCAGGCCTTCGTGTTTGTTTTTAGAAGCTGTGTTGATAGGAATTTCATCCCAGAATTCATTGAAACGGACATAATAAAATACTTATTTGTAACATATATTAACTATGTATCAAATAAAAATGTATAAAAATTGTTTCACTGGATGTTTAATGTCACCTTAGCCTTTGTACATGTACATCATTGACTACTATTAGAAACAATTAGACTGAAAGGCAGTTGGCCCAGTTCATAAACCTTTATATTTCACTAATAACACAAAACCCAATATTTGTAAAACCCTACCAATACTAGTAGTACTAATGATAGTACAAACAGTTCCTGGTTTGACTTATAGTGCAGTAGAGATGGCACTTCATAGTTTGAATTTTGATTTTACTCGGGCTAGCGATATGCAGACTGGTACTCTCTGATGATATTGGGCAGCAGCGAGGAGCTGCAGCTGCCAGTAGGCCTCCCCATCACCACAGGAAACCACTGGGACTCAACAGTGCACCGTGTTGCTAAGCCAGGATTTGCTGTGGATTAGATGTATTCAATGCATTTAAAAACATTTTTATGTAAAACTGTTTAAAATTGATTTTATTGGTATATTTTATATATCCATTATGATCACATTCAACATTGAGGGTTTGTGCCAGTATATGACATGTTTTTTCTTTCTTGTGAAACAAGGTCTTGCTCTGTAGTTCAGGCTGGCCCTGAGTTTACTGTGTAGCCCAGGCCAGCCTCAAACTCACAGCAATCTCCTGCCTATCTGTGCCTCCTCAGTGCTGGGATTACAGGCATGAGCCACCACATCCGGCATTGTGGTATGTGGTTACTAGGGATCAAACTCAGGACCTTGTGCTTGCCAGGCAGACACCGGAACCACTGAATTAAATCTCTGGCCCCTACATGACACATCTTTTTTTTTTTTTTTTTGAGACAGTCTCACTTTGTAGTTCAGGCTGGCCCTGAGCTCAGCCTCCAACTCACATCACAGCAATCCTCCTGCCTCTGCCTCCCGAGTGCTGGGATGACAGGCGTGAGCCACCACGCCTGGCACTGTGGTATGTGGTACGGGTTGCTGCTGAGGTGAGTCTCCATGCCTAGTATTGTATGTGGTTACTGGGGAATCGAACCTGGGCCCTTGCACTTGCAAG
>PVIR01033916.1:0-17541 GCA_004026965.1 Petromus typicus
TGTCTTTCTATTTTTATGCTCTCTTGAGCACCATATAATTAACATCCATAATGACTCTTAAACTATCAGGCAAATATATCTAACAAGCTTTTATCCATGTTTACACAGAGAAAATGTGACTATCAGATTTGCTCCAGGAAAAGCACAAATATCAACATATATTGGTAGAAAGATCAATCTATTGTGTTACAAATTGTAAATCAGCTTTGATTACCCCCTCCAGCCTTTCCAAACAATGACAACCTTGACAAAGGAGTATTCCTGGCAAGTCTAAGGGATTTCTTACATTCTGTAAAGTTCATGATAGAGTATGGCTCTTTTGCAATCCCTTAACACTCCTGTGGAGAAAGGAGAAGAAACATAAGACTTGGTCAAAACTTTGGTTCAATCAGCAAGCACTTACATGCCAGACATGACCTAAGCTTTTCAAGAAAACTTTTTCAGAATCTTCCCATAGCTTCCCATTTCATTCAAAGCAAAACTCAAAGACCTTCCTAAGATCCTGAAAGATTCACCATGATCTTTCCTCCAACTTTTGTTCCACTTCAGCCACGTTTATGTCCTTTCCGTTTTCTCCAATGCATCTTGCTTGCTCCCACCTTAGAACTGACATGGTTCACTCCACCTTGGAATTCGCACCCCAGTGACTGCCTGGCTGAGTTTTTCTGTTCTTCTTGTCTTTCTCCAGATACAGCTTGCTCAAGAAGAAACCACATTTCTCAAACCACAAACCAAACCACTTTCCAAGTCATAGCCCCTCTGTGCACTTCCTAAGAGTTTTTCTCTCTTTTCCTAAGAGAGCTTTGCCCTCCTTCTTCACTCTTGTCATTCTTCTGTACAGTATAGATCTTACTAGTTATGGTTTATCTCTATTTTGAGATGATGAATTTTTCACAAATAGAGATTCTTTGTTTTGTTGACTGCTAGCTTATAAAAAGGTGTGCTGTATACAGTCATCATTCAATACATGTTTTTATTTCATTGACCAATATACGTTTCTCACATAACAACTCTAGGAGGTTAGTATTACTTTTTGATTCAACTGACACAAGGATGCTGCTATTAATTTGCCTAAATTTCCAGAGCTGTTATATGGCAAAGTCATTTGATACCTCTAACTTCTAGTCTAGGACATAATCTTCTCTGGCAATGACTCTTTGGAAACACAGTCCAGAGTGAAGGTGGGATAAAGTGAAAGAGGGTGTTAAAAATGAATGTTGGGAGAAATATCAAAGTCCTAAAGATTGAGTGGGCCAGTGGGGGCATGGACCATGTGGTAAAATGCTGAACTGAGGCCCCTGAACTTAGACACAGATCTCACACTTCCTGAATAAAGGCTGAAAAATGTTCTCTGTTACTCTTACAAAATAAAAGTATTTTTCAATTACAAATGTTATTCTCTAGATCAGCATAAACCTAGGATTTCTCCTACAATAATGAAACTGCTTTGCTCTGCACAGAGCAACCACATTGGGATATGAAATAAATGCTTCCTTGTGTGGCATGGTTTTCTTAACCTTACTCCATTGATTCTGTTATAAGAATATGGTTTTAATTTCTTATTGTGATATCTATCACTCCATGGAATAACTCTCCTCTCACATGTGTGCACCAGCTTTTTTTTTAGTAAATAATCCCACTTGATTGAGTAGAACTAATTTGCTTTGACAAGTTGCTAAATATTTCCTCCCCATTTTCAGGCTCTTTAAGTTAAGACTCTTACTTACAAGTGAAAATAATACAATCTATTTAGCATAAGCAAAAGGTAAATTTACTAAAATCCTGTGAACATAAAAATAAAGAGTCCTAAGAAAGATAGGTGACAGGTAGATCTGGTAGCCTCTCGAGGTTTTATATTTCTCAATCAAGTATGTTGTTCTCTCTGATCAATTGCTTCTATTTACTTGTTGAAACACTGGCACACAACTCCCCTGGCTTTTGTCTTTCACTGGACATTCTAGCTCTTTCCTCTGCTTCAACTTACAAAACTGGGAAGTAATCTGATTGGCTGGTTTGAAAGCCTACTCCTGGATCCCAGTTTTCCATGATCAACAAGAGTCAGCAATAAACTGGCCACTCTATCTAAACTGTGTAGGTGCAATGTACAATGGAGAATTTTCTGAAAGGAGTGGTGCTGGGACCACAGGCCTAGGAGAGGAAGCCAAGTCAGGGAAGGTGTTAAGTGATAGAACAATTCATATTTTCCACTCAGGCTCATTTTCAAGGCCTATCATGTAGTAGTCCGCTCTTGTGAAGTGTTTCCTCTAACTTTCAGTTTACTAAAATGACTTTTTCATTCCATTAAGGCCACCAGTATACAATATTATAAATTCAGTAATTTACAAACAGCATAAACTTATTGCTCACAGTTCTAGACCCAAGAAGTCTAAGATCAAGGTGCCAGTAGACTGGTGGTAGTAAAGATTCTCCCTATAAATCAGACATGTGCCTTGGCATAGTTGAAGAGGTCTAAGGAACTCCCATAGGCCACTTTTATAAGTGTTCCCCTTGAGACTATTTGCTCCCTATAGGCCATGTCTCCTGATATATCATAATGAATATTATACTTCAGAATAGAAGCCTTAAAGGACAAGTATTCAGATCAAAGCACTGTCTTTCCATTAAAGTACTCTGAAAAGGTGTTCTCAGGGCCTAAGATCTAGTACCCTAACCCCCAATAAAATATGGGAGTTACTGTGACAACTTTCAACAGTTGATATTTACTAGAAGGCAGAAGGAAGGGAAGGTCATGTAAAATAATTAAGATGTATTATGCACATGTACCAACCCCCTACAATGAATGCAAACATTGCGTTCACACCTACAAAACACACACCTACAAAAATAAAAATTAAAGATAAATAAAATATCACAATTTTATTTCGGTATTTTAATAGGTATTTGCCAACCTTCAGCTAAAGGTAACTAAGTGGTTGTACATAAGATTACATCTATTGCATTTATTAAAACAAAATTTCATGTAGTTATTCACAGGCATGTCTGTATATATAAATATATAATCATTTATGGTCAGTGCCTCACTACATATACTAAAACAGAGCCAGTGCCTCTTATATCTCACAGAAGATGTCAGTGCCTTTGGGTCAGTGGTTCATTGCTCTGGTATAAAGACATTAGGTTAATAATGATTGAGACATCTTTGGAACTTCATGAACTTGTAGTAATTGCCCTTGCCTTAACATCACCTTCTTTTTTACTTGTGTGATGACACTTGATCTAGGAAAATTAAAAATGCATGCAAAATTATATCTATTATTTGCCATAAATAAATTATATTTATATATTCTTAACACAGAATCTGTCCCTCTGTCTCTTTCTCTTTCAGACACACACACACACACACACACACACACACACACACACACACACACACACTCCTCAGTGCTTCCCAGTAACTGAATTAAGAAATTTCAGATTAGTTTTGGAAGAAAATCATTTTCTAAACAGAAGCTTCAAGAACATTTTTCTGATTAAAATAAATCTATAAACATGCTCAGCTCCTGATAAAGCTAGCAGAAATTTTATTCAACATTATGATTCACCTCATGCCAGTGCATATGAGAAAACTCGGAGTCCAACAATAACTACACATTTATAGAAGATGGTATAATACATCAAGAGAAAAATTGCACTTGCTGTACTACAAATGACTACTCTTCAAAATACATGAACTTTCCAAATAATGGCCACAGGACAAAGCAAGGAAAATTTCATATATTAATCAATACTCAAAGAATGCATTCAATTTCCATCTCGACGACAGAAATGCCTCCATTAAAAGGAGACAGCTGAGGCGCCAGACATGGGTGAGTTCATCATTGTCCAGTGTTGCTCGTCTGTAGCTCATTAACTTCAGGATGTGATACACCTGCTAGGAGCCATACAAAAGAAAGTCTGACAGTTCCCACACCATGCGCTTCCAATCAAGAAGAAACAGTGAGGAGCAGTCAGTGAAACAAAAGATTTTTTAAAGAAGTGGAAAGAAAGCATACAGGAAGAAAAGAAATTCAAAAAGGAAATCTTAGTCCCAGAGGGAAAAGGGATTAGAATTTAAATCCTTTTTAAGGTTGATATTGGGTGATAAACCCAATATTAGAAAGGACCTCAAATACTCCAAGAAGTATAATATTCCAGTGGAGCAGAAAGGAGAGAAATGAAAGAAAATGCAAATCTTTTCATCAGAGGCAATTGTTTATTCCTCTTTTTATTCTTCAATGTCCCTCACAGAAGAAAGGAAATATGAAACACACAAGAGGCTCTCAGTAAAAGCATGAGTGAAATTTTCTTTAAAGCATCACTGCTTAAATATGTTTATGAATCACACCATGCCAGTTTGATGCTTCATACCCAATGGGTTTGTGATGAAGTCGGTTTATTGTGCTTGTGTGGTACCATTTACAAGACGTACCAGGCCAAAGGCACGTTTAAGGTTTGGAGAAGTCAACTGTGCAGCCAACATCCACACTGATTAATCCTACTTTGCTCAGCTCATAGAAGCTCATAATATTTCTCACTTTTGTTTATTTATTTGCTTATTTGTTCTATCAAGTTTCTTTTTTGTTACTTATAAGCAGCCTAACACTTTTCTGTAATGTAAATACTTTGGGAAATACTGTGTTTAAAACCAGGCACAGAAATACAAACATAGATTTTTTTTTTAAAGGCTCAGCTCAAAGAAGTTAAAAATTGTATCCTCTTGACTTACTTGTTTTATATACAGGGCCAAAAAAACAAAGGCCAGACATAGAAAATCATGAGTAAATCTTTGATGGAAGAATTAATGTTAGGATGATTCCTGAGAAAAGGTTAGAAAAATTTGTTAGCTTCATGGATCCTGGTTATCTAAGACAAAACAAGAGAGATCATTTGTCTTTCACAAGTTGAAGTTGAAAAACTATGGAAAATTCAGATGGAAAATGCTATTTGGATGGATGGCATTGAAGTCAAACTCAAAATCTGGATGAGAGTAATGTTTTGGAGTCATCAATGGAAGATTGGTACCTATCTTACTCAAGGCAGTCTGCTAAAACAAATGTATCAGAGACTGAACAACATGAATTTATTTCTTTCATATCTTGAGACTTTAAGTCCAACACTAGGCTGCAAGTTCATCAATATAATTGAGTCCTGGTGAGAATTTATTTTATACTTTATTATAGATTTCCATCTTCTCACTAAGACCTCACATGATGGCAGGAACAAAGGGACCATCTGGGGTCCCCCTTATATAAGGCCATATATCTCATTCATAAAAGTTGGGCTTCATAACCTAATCCCCTTCCAAAAGCACCTCTAAATACCATAACATTGGAGGTTATCTCTCACTATATACATTTGGAGTGATGAAATATTCAGTCTCTGGTGGTGTCTACAGCTTTGAAGGAAAAGAGGTCACCCAGATGCAAAGTGAAATGAGCCAAAGATACACATATGAAAAAAAAAATTTACTTGGTTGGTATCAAATGACTCCCAGAAGTAACAATAATGACAGTAGAATTCTTTCTTTACCTAGCAGCCAGTAACACATGTTAAAAGATATTCTCTCATTAAATCTCACATCAACTTTGTGCTCTACATCATTATCTCTAAAGAGAAAGGCTAGAAATAAGTAATTTCCCCATAATACAGACACAACTTCAACTTCTTATAATAAATCAGTTGTTGTCATGCCTAGAAACCCAATGGAATCAAAGAAATATACTTACCTTCCAATGCTGTCTCCTTGGAAGTATCAGTAAATCAACTTGGCGATAAGACAAAGAGGTATCATTGCTTACCCCAATAAGGCAGAAATGACTCTTGGCATAATCTTAGTAGCCTTTTGAATATGGTAGATAAGGTTGAAATGTTTATGAAGTTTGACATCTATATTTTAAAACAAATCTTCTAGCATAGTAGCTTGACTTGGATTGGCTAAAAGTCAGCATGTAAGAGTTTAGGGCCAGTGAACAAACAAATAAATCACTTTAAAGCACAAGTGACAGTCTTCAAAAACAGTTATCTCAAGATGCCTGTACCATGATGTTCTCAGGAGTGTCAAGGAAAGTTCATGGTATAAAAAATGAAATTTGTTTTATCTTTCTGGGCAAGAGTTTCCTTGAATAGTTTACTAGTCATGTTATTGTAAGCAAAAGAATAGTAAATCCAGTGAGGAAAACTAAATAATAGAGTGCTATTCTGCAGACAGCAAGTGCAGTGCTTATAGGTGGTTTCAGTTCGTACAATGAAAGTCTTTTGGTGGAGAGATACAGAGATTGGGGACATTTGGACATACATTTGAGAAAATCTCTTCCAGATTTGACTTTTATGAGCTTGACCAAGTTACTTAAACTCTCTATTACAACTCTACAGTACAATCTTATTTAAGATGCAACCCATCAGAACCTAAGGAAAATAATGAAAACCAGGAGTGTTTTGAGACAAAGGTACAGTTTGGAATTAAATATAATCACATACAAGAAAATACAAAAAGAAAAATATTTTTATCAATAAGTTAAAAATTGGGCCAGGGATATAGCTCAGTGGCTCCAGTGCCTTTCTTGCAAGCGCAAGGACCCAGGTTCAATCCCCGGTAACCACATACAATACTGGGCATGGAGACTCACGCCCAGCAGCAACTAGTACCACATACCACAGTGCCAGGTGTGGTGGCTAATGCCTGTAATCCCAGCACCACTCAGGAGGCAGAAGCAGGAGGATTGCTGTGATGTGAGTTTGAGGCTGAGCAGGGGGCCAGCCTGAACTACAAAGCGAGACCCTGTCTCAAAAAAAAAAAAAAATTTAAAAATCTCCCAGAAATCTAAGGCTTTAATTTTTCCCCTTTGAGTATCATATTTGTGGATGGAATGGAATGAGAAATAATCCTCTATCATGAAAGGAAAGAAAGACCAAAGCAATCCATCATAATTTTTGCTAAGCCACCTTTGCCCCGCTTAACAACATTAATATTCTAAACCAAGCATTAGAGTCAATAACAATCATGCTAGGCACTAGTAACGTGGCATTAGTGAGCTGACTCTAGCTTTGGGAATGTCAGCTAGTCTCAGGCCTTGAAGAACATGCACTAATCTTACCTCCTTGAAAATGTTAACTGAAAAAGAACAAAACTCCCTTATTCATACGTGCAGATTTTCCTACTGCTTTCAAATATGGAAAGACATGCAGATCAAATGCAAATCCCACGATCCCAAATTAAAGTATGCAATCCTTAGAAATATAAAATGACTAGTGTAAGGAAAATCATGAAGAAAATTAATGAGAAAGCATTTTCTTTGATGTGACAAAAATATAAAGAAGTTGTTTATTTAATCACTAAAGTAGCATAACTTGTTGCACAGAAGAATTTGAACAATGACCAAAAAAACCTTCTCATATTATGGAAGTAGGAATAAATAATAAATAAAAGTTTTGCACTGTCTCACAACCTATCATCCAGATATGATCAGAAAGGAAAGCAACTGGAAGTAGGACTTTAGATAATCTTTATGAATACTGAAGAGCTTAATGCAGAAACTCACTCTATTGACTTTGGCAAAGCTCACATACTTTTTCATGACAGTAAAGTTGTTAAAGTTGAAACTGAAAATGAAAATGAAATAGTACAAGTACCAAGGGCCAGAAAAACACTACAGAAAGTAGGGGCTGAAACTTACCCCTAGAGATGGTAAAATCAAAATCAACATTGTCATGAAAATGAAGAGATATTTGGAAATATGTAAACAATAGTTGTTGTTTATTTTATTTTTATTGGTACATGTACTTAACACACTTCCATTTCCTTCTTATTCTTCATCCTTCTACTCCCCTTTTAGTTTCCTACCATCAGGGTCATTTATTTATCTTATAAAACTTTATAAAGTTAATTATCATACACACAGTTGAAAATCAGACTAATAGACCAAAGAATATATAAAACGTGCAAAACAATTGTACTGTCAAGGCACACCTTGAAATACATTGTTTGTGATGGATTGCATTACTTTTTTCTTTCTATGTTTTCTGATTATCTGCCTTTTATTTCATACTTTACATATATTGAGCTTTTCATGGATAAGAAACCATGCAATAGTTAAGCCTGTGGGTCTGAGTTCCTTAAATTAATATTTTCAAGTTGCATCCATTTTCTTACTAACACTAATTTGTCCTTCCTTATGGCAGAATAGTATTTCATTGTGCATAAATACATTTTTAATCCATTCATCTATTATAGACCATTTCCAAGATTTAACTATTGCACATGGCACCACGATAAACATGGGTATGAATTCATCACTATACAGTGATGTCTGTAACACTCAGGAAGATGCCTAGAAGAGAAATAGCTGAGTGAAATAGAAAAAGAATTTACATCTTTTTCATGGCAATCAAGTAGCTATTTAGATTAAGGAATAAGAGATAAAGATGTGAACTATCAATCTGAGGTGTCTTCGTAACTAAGTAAAGTTTCAAGTGACTCAAGAAATTAACTTACTTCTACAATGAGCTTTTTCTCTTTTTTTAATTGAAATCTTTATTGGTACTTACATATGCACATCATAATTGCACTCCACAATAGGTATTTGTACCAGTACAACTTAATTCTCATTTTTTTCCCATAGCCCTACCCACCCTACCACCCCCTATATATATACAATTAGTTTCCTTTCTTTTTTGTTATAATCTCATTATTTTTCCCACTTCATCCTATTACACTTTGAGTATTTTCTGTACAATGAGCTTTTTCATAAATGAAAATCATTTTATTCCCATGGAATAACCCTTGTCCAAGGCCAATCTATAACGGTAGAATCACTCTCCACCCATGTAATCTAATACAAAGAAATGTTAACACATACTAACCTCTCACCATCTAATTCTCTCATGGTCTTGGGTCTGCAATTATTTCCTGAAGGGTCAGTCACAAACTCATTGATTAATGTCTTTATGGGGCCATCTGAGATCCTACACATGTCAACTCCAAGCTAAGAGCCGAATATGCAAACTGAGAAATATTCAAAGCAACGTCAACTATGTCACTGTGTACTTCCTACATGTATGTGTTTCACAATATGGGTGATTTATTTTTGGAGATAAACTCTCCCTCCTCTGATCTTCTTACAAAACTCATCTCATCTACTGCAGTAGTCTCTTTATTCCTAGATTGCTATGCCATCTCTCCTTAAATCTCCAACGCAGAACCTGCTTCAGTGATCTAGATTTTAAAGTTGACCATGGTCAGCTTCTAATGCAATAGAGAATTTGATTCAACTTTTCTGCCCATGCAAATTTACAGAAGGCAATTTGACTATCACCATTACAGCATCGGACAATGATGATGTTTTACATTACTCCTGGAGAGGTGATTTGCAAGAACTCTATCACTGTTATTTAGATGGCATAGTTTTCATGGTGATTTTACAAATGTACTACTTTCCTAGCTCCACACAAAAATCATTTGAATGTCCAACTCATCACTAGCTAACAGCAGGGAATACAATGACAGTAAAGTAAAGATTTCAGACATCTCTATAAATACACTTGAAAGCTCTGATCACCTCTTAGGATGCCATTATAATGTAGTTACTTCCACATAAGACTCTCCTAAGAATTGGTTGTGGCAAATCAAGTTGGCAGCATCAAATTGTAGACTCTCATATTAGATAGAACTACCAATCTTTAATTAAGGCAACATGAGGATATCTGAAATAGCCATTTCTCCAGTAAGCTTTTTAAATTAAATATAGATACAAGAATATTTATGCACACACACACACACACACACACACACACACACACACACACACACACACCACTTGAAGTCATAAATGTGCCAAGAGAAACAATTTTCTTTAGAAATGAATATAAAGAATTCATCCTGAAAATTATATCCACAAAAAGTAAAATTGTATCTGATACAGACAGCAGACGTTCAATCCTGTGAATTGCCTTGTAAATTGCTCACATAGAAAAATGAAATGGAAAGGTACAAGATTATTTCCTAGCAAGCTAAATGTACAGACATTAGAAATAAATCAAGATAAGAAGAAATCTAGTAAATAAATAATACAATAAAACTATATAAAAATAGCTTTAGGTAAACTAAATAACATGATCATAAAATTGAATTCTGTTAAGAAAAAATTTTCTTTTAAATTCACAGCAGTAAATGTAAGTAGTTGTAGAAGAAAGTTGAAAAGCAAGTGCCTAAATCCAGGTCTCAAGAAAGGTAGGTAATCTAACTTTCAATATAAAAGTATTTAGTATCAATTGACTTCTCTCAATTTTATACATTTGGAGAATGAAAAAGGGAGAGCTTTTTAATGTATAGGCTGCTAATTCTCAAGGACCTCACCCAGATGGAAATACTTCACTCTTGGCAGCAGGGAAAGAAATTAGATTTACTATCACCCTTATTTCTAACCTACTCTGAAACTGTGCTCTTATTCTATACTGGAAAGACATCTCTTGAAAAATTGGTCAACATTCCATATATTTCATATTTAGTATGTTTTACAGTTCATAACTAATTAGTACATACTAGCCAATCACACTGCACTCAGTATTTTTGATGAAAATCTTAGGAAGCTGGCACAGTACTGCTAGATGATGGGTTACCATGTGCATGACATCACAGTAGAAATAAAATTTTCAGTTTACTTAACACTTCACAAAGCATATCACACAACCCTTTTTTTGTAATACAAAACTAACATGTAATAAGTAGTTCATACTTGCAAGTTTTGTGATTCTATGTGCTTTGATATTCTCTACGTTGGACTGTAAGTCAACAAAATGAATAGAAGTTAAAAACAAAAGCAAAGTTGTTACTGTGAAACAAAGAGCTACTTGCTCTGATACTTAATAGAAATAAGATATTAATAAAACTGTGCTCATATTGCTAGTGAAAGAAAACAATTAGAAGAAAAACTCAACTAAGAAAAATTTTGAACTTTTTTATTCACATCCAATAGGGTGATGATCCATTAGGTAAATGGACCATTGCTTTTCTCTGCTCCTGGAAATAGATTCCCAGGAACCAAAAGAGAAAGACAATCCCACAGAGCAGTTGATGGGTTATATAACTCATAGCAAATGACACATCACTCCAGACGGCAGCAGAGAAGGAACCAAGAGCAAGAAATGGGAGTGACCTTAGGAAAGGATCAGGAACTTAGACTCTGAGAAACAGCCTCCCCTACTCATTAACAGGAGTCTAGAGCAATAGCTGCTTCAGATGGGAAACAATTCATCCAAGCAAGATGAAAACAAATGAGGTCATAGTGCACATTAAGATTATTTTTCTAATAGACTCATAAAGTATATGGAAAAATTTATTCCTTTATACTTATGTTTCTTTCATAACTTTTTCACAATCCACTTTGCACCAGATTGAAAACCCATTGCAAATTATGATGAAGAAATTCTAGAAAATAAGCCAATGTTCTGCAGATACTACTAAAGATAGCACATATTAAATAAGACTCTAGATTATTATAGATGAAACATTCTGAAAATGATCAGTCATTTGCTTATCCATTCATTTATTCAACAAGATACATTTATTGTATATGCAGAGCTGGCTAGTAGAAAATGAAGAATAGAAACATGGAGCCCATAACGGGTAATATATGCAAAAAACTCTTTCAGAAGCACAAAATGCCACAGAAATGCCAAAGTTGATGAGGATGATGATGCAATCATAGCCCATTGGGGAAAAAAGGCAACACAGTCACTTTAAATAATGGCCAATCATGTCCACTAAATATAGAAAATGCATCATTTATTATCATAATTTATTTAGATTTTCAAATAGCTAGTGAAAGGTCCGGTAGGAAGTCTACCTTCCCATTTTAAGTGAGTTAACATAGCTATAGGAAATGCTTTATAGGCTTTAAAAAAGAAAGAAAATGAAATGGAAAAAGATATATCCTGGTATTGAGAGACATCAATTAGAATCATCTTGAACAATTTTATGAATCCCTCAAAAGTTACTTCAGAATGAAGTTTTCCTATTTGTAGACATTATTCAACTTCCTGGTACCTGAATAGTGAGCTGGCTAGCATCAGTTAAAGCTCTGGCACAAAAACTGACAAAATTTTAATTATCAAGAATAAAATAGGAGGGCCAGGGAGTTAGCTCAGAGGTTCTGGCGCCTGTCTTGCAGGTGCAAGGGCCTGGGTTCCATTCCCCGGTAACCACATAACAATACTGGGTGTGGAGACCCACACCCAGCAGCAACCAGTACCACATACCACAGTGCCGGGCGTGGTGGCTCACACCTGTAATCCCAGCACTCAGGAGGCAGAGGCAGGAGGATTGCGATGTGAGTTTGAGGCTGAGCTCAGGGCCAGCCTGAACCACAAAGCAAGACCCTGTCTCAAAAAACCTAAAAAAAAAAAAGAATAAAATAGGAAACATCCTAGAACAATGGTTTTCAGAGAGTAATAACCTGTGGGAAAACAGAAAAGACCCTGTTGTGACATTATTGTCACTACTCCCCTTCACATGAATTTGGTGTTGCTATTCATGTTGTTCTTTCTTCTGTTGAGTTACAAACACTTGTTTTGACAGATTTTTGTCAAAATGTTTTGAAATGTGTTGTCTGTCATGTAAATGAAAAGTTATTCTGAATATAGAAATTTTGGGAGAAATACATGATTTAGTATTAATGAAGCAAATATTTGTCCCTGCAGGAGTCAGTGCAATTGTGTTTTCTTTGAAAACAACAAAATGCATTTTGCAACATAAGAAAGTACAAGTAATTGGAACTGGAATATGTCTTGTTACTGAATAATGTGCAAATAACTGGTTTGCTACCCACCATAAAATGCATCTGAAGCAGGAAACACTGTCAGTCCCTTCAAACACAGGAAATTTAGTGCAAAAATAGAAGAGGTCTACTTTTTCATTACACAAACTCCTGCAAAGGACTTTGAATCATTGTTTATTTGGCAGATTTTTCCCCATATTGTAAGAAAATAGTGGTGTTCCTCCCAATCTTCAGGTTATTACAACAAATAAGATATATTCAGGGAATATTTGGAGGAGAAACTTTTGCAAAGTATTTCAGAGATGCAAAAGGAAGTAAAAGGAGGTGGGCAGAGGCTGTGGAGCTGAGCATGCCATGGAAGGCCACATCCAAAATGTGATTTTGTCCAAAGACCCAAATATAAATTAATTGAAGAGAAAAATAAAATATAGATAGTAGTATAGAGAAAGGACATCTTTTGCAAAGATTCTGAAACTGTGAAAACTAATTTTTCAAATAAGAAGAACAAATGACAGAAAGAGGGGGAAAAGGGTGGAAGAGGAAGCCAAAAAAATAACATGTGTTTTATATATATATATATATATATATATATATATATATATATATATACCAATTCCCCATAATGAATGTAATTATTATGTTCTACAAACATTAATAATAAAAATAAAAGTTACACAAGAGCCATGGAAAGCCATGAGATATTTCTTAAAGAGCATAGAGTTGGGCTTGAGGTGGAGAAGAAGAGATGTGCAGAAAGCACTATCTTGGGGAAATGGTCCCAAGTGTGTCCTGAGTAAAGGGCCCACCTATTGGTGCTTCCTGGAAATGGGACTTCAAGCCACAGACATGGTAGTGCCTCAGTCATGTTCCTCTCACCCACATAAATATCCAACACCTGCAACTTAAAGGAGGAGAAAAAGGGGTTTATTTTGGCTCATGGTTTCAGTTCCTAGTCAGCTGGCTTCAAGGAAGACACAGCATGGCAGAGGCATGACAGAGGAAAGGTGCTCAACCAGGAGCAGCCAGGAGAGAAAGACACACACACACACACACACACACACACACACACACACACACAGTGTGTGTGTGAAATAATTGAATAACCATCCTTTGACTAGAATATCAGGATAGCTCCTGTTTATAGAATACCCTTGACAAATTTTTGCTTGAGTCTATTAAAGAATAAGATTCTTTAATATTGTATATGCAGAGCTGGCTAGTAGAAAATGAATAATAGGAACATGGAGCCCAAAATGAGGTAATATATGCAAAAAATTCTTTCAGAAGCACAAAATGACACAGAAAAGCCAAAATTGATGAGGATGATGATGCAATCATAGCCTATTGGGGGAAAAGGCAACACAGTCACTTTAAATAAGGGACAATCATTTCTCCTCCAAATATTCCCTGAATACATCTTATTAGTTTTAATAATGTGAAGATTGTGAGGAACACCACTATTTTTTTACAATATGGGGAAAAATCTGCCAAATAAACAATGAACAAGAGGAAAGATACCTCTAAATAACAAGATTCTTTAATTACAAAACGTCATTAAATGAACATTAATCATAGGAAAAATGCTCACAGTACATGACTCAAAAGTATATTATATTCACCTCTGTGGAAATCAGTGTGGAGATTTCTCAAAAGCTAAGATTGGAAGTCCCATTTGACCTGGCCATCACTCTGCTTAGGTTTATATACAAAAGATTAAAAGATTCATATCACAGCAACATATGTGCACCCATGTTTATGGGAACTCAGTTTGTGATAGCTGAATCTTGGAAACAACCCAAATGTCAACCAAGTGGAGACTGGGTAGAGAAGATGTCATTCTCTTATACAATAGAGTATTACTCTGCCATTAAAAATGGTAAGATTGAGTCATTCCTACTCAAATGGATGTATCTTCAGGACATCCTTATAAGTGAAATAAATAGGTCACAGATGTGTAAATATCACATCTTTTCTCTGGTATGAGAAAATGAAGATATAAATGAGTTCTAGTATATATAGGTGATATTGTGAAATAGAAAATATTTAAAAGGAAAGAATGTACAGGGGCAAATAATGAGGGGGAAATGAATGTGATAATAATAAAGAAAAAAGGAAACAAAGCTTATGTATATAGGGGGAAAGGAGTTAGGGGGGGAATGAGAATTAAGTCATGTCCTATTCTGGTACATACTCTCAATGTTGAATGTGATGATGATGTGTATTCATAATGTACCAATAAAGATTTGAATTTTAAAAACATTTTAAAAGTGCATTACATTCAAGAAAATAACTGATGCTAGCAAAAAGTCTAAAGAAGAAAATGTGAGATGTCCTTTGATATGCATTCAACTACTAAGAAACAAATTTGTATTCAAAGCTTAACCTGTTATTTTTTTGTGTGTGTGCTTTTTACCTATGGTTCACATGCTGATGGTGTGGTCCTAAGTGATCCAAGGTAGGTGGGACCCACTAGCTCACTGGGTCATTGAATGCACTGCACTCTGTTCAAGTCCTTCTCATAGAACTGTGAATATGTTAATGACATGACAGCAGATTGTAACAAGACCCTGACCCTTGAATCCCTCTTTAACCCTCCCTGTGTAGGATGACAGCTACCATGAAGGCTTTCCTGGAAGCTGAGCCCATGAGCCTGCCTAATTTTGACTTTCAGCCTCCAAAGGACTGAGTTATATAATTCTCTTTTCTTCATAAAGTCACCGAGTCTCATTTATTTCATTATAGTCATAGAAAATGGGCTTATAAAAGACCTAATTTTCCACTTTATCATATTGCAAAATCTGAGGTATTTTCACAGTATAAACCCAACAAACACACATGGAATATGCAGCTTATCTATCTAAACCTGTTTACAATCCTAAAAAAAAAAATTCTAGCTTGTTCAAAAGAGTTACTTGGTTGACAGGGATCCAACTGGGGATTAAGAAATTATGACATTAAGTTAAATGAGAATGTCAGAATGCACTGTGCACCATTCTTCAGGATAAATTTTGTTTCTTGCCCCTGGGAAACCATCTTCAATATACAAGGCAAGAGAGATGCAATTTAAGATTTTAACCTACAGAGAATTATGGAAGATGGCAGAATGGTAAGAGCTGGAGACCACTGCCTCCATATAAATTGTTCTTAAACCTTAAAACAGCAGTTGGGGGGAAGGAAAGGAAGGACAGCAGAGAAACCTAGATCGAAGAGATCAGAAGCAAATACTGATTAAGGCCAAAGAAAGAAGAGCGACCGAAGGGGCGGTCTGTCCCTTCTTCCTCTCCCCAGAGGTGGAGGGGTGGTCCACCGTGCCGGACCTTGCACAGGAACCTCAGCACAGGAACCCAGCGACTACAGACAGCGTGCAGCTGGCCTCTGAGACACAGGTTCACAGCTAGAAGCAGAACTGCGTGCCAGACCTCCTGAAGCTGCGGTAAAGGGTGTAACACTCCCAGATCTGGACTCAAGGGAGAGGACAAAGGACCCGTGAGAGGAAGCCCCGCCTACTGCCCATGGGACCGAGGGTCCGCATTGCCAGGAGAAGACAGCTCCGAGGTCCTACGGGATCAACCAAGATTGTATCTACCACAGCGAATAGGTGACCCCAAGGCCTCCATCTCTGGGATGCTCCAACTCTGGACAACACCTGGGACCCCCGCCCTCCTGCCATACTGAAGGGGGTGGGGCCCTGCTCTGAGACTCACGAACCTCTGGTGAGTTTCTGAGTCCAGCGCCACCTACATGACATTGGACTTACATCAGGGGAAAGCCTACAACTTCACAGCTCTTTTTCACTGTGACCTATAAATTTCAAACTGTGTGTTTCAGCCCATATAGGAATCAATGGTTCCTCACCTCCAATAGCTGGCTATTAGTGGACTCAGTCTTATCCTATTCTGTTTTTATCTCTGTTTGTTTCTTTTATTTAGTTCTGTGTTTTTGTTATTCTTGTTGCTGCTTTTCTTTTTCTTCCCTCCCTTTTCTTTTCCTTTTTTTCCCATCACCTCCCTTTTTTCTACTCTTTGACCAACTCTGCTAGTCTTCATTTCTCTATTTCATTGCATCCTTTAATGTTGTTGCTAATCTCTCCCTCCCTTATCTCTCTGCCACCTAACTCGTTGGTAACCCTTTCACTTCCAAAAGGTGATGTATGAATGGTGATAATATATCCATGGCTAATTTTAAGTCTGGGCATTTGATCATAGTTCTGGCTTATGAGGTTGGAGGGGTTCAGAGCAGCAACTACCAGTTTATCATTTCTTGGGTTATGTTTGACACTGTTAATGCTTAGTTCTTCTCTTGGGTTGTGTTTGAAACTGTTAAGTCTTAATATTAAGGGACCTAAATTTTAGGAAGAAAGAAACTGGCAAGAAACATCACCAGATAACAGGACAACTATAAAGCCAAGTACAACAGCAGGGACAAAAGCTCAGAAATGAGGAAACATTTAAAATTTTAAATGCAGAGATCCTCACCTCAAGGTAATATGAGGGGAAGAGAAATGGAGAAATCTGAAACTCAATCACCAGGACTCTCTGAGGTGGTAACTAGAGAAGATCTAATACAATGGAAATCAGAACTGATTTCTGAGATGAAAACAGAGATACTGCCTGGCATGACTGACAAAGCTAAAGAGGAAATCAAGGATCTAATAGAATTGGAGCTAGCAAAAGCAATGGAACGTCTTAAACAGCTACAAATAGAAACCCAGGCAATCAGAAAAGAAAATGAAAGTTTACACAGTAGAATAAGCACTGTAGAAGACCGAATC
>PVIR01033917.1:0-17547 GCA_004026965.1 Petromus typicus
AGCCAAAAGCAGGACTGCCTCTTCAATCAATCTACAATGACCCGCCTCTGTGCATGCTTCAACCAATCCAAGACTGTCCCCACTTGTATGTTTATGCCCTCTACCCTTTACTATAAAAGTAACTATACTGGTACAAATTCTTATTGTTGAATGCAATCATGATGTGTATATGTAATGTACCAATAAAGATTTGAATTTTTAAAAAAGTAACTAAATTTGCATTAAAGATGGAACAATTCTCAGAATGCTCCCCAGAGTCAGAGTGGTGACTGCGCTCTCCCCGTCCCGGTCCAGGCCTTGGCCCAGTCCTTGGCCGCATACCACCCAGATGCTGAGGATGACATCACTTGGGATACATAGTAAGACCTTGTCTCAAAAAATAAAAAACAAAAAACTTCAAAAGATGCCTTGAGAACTTGGGAGGAATTTTTTAAAAATAACTTTTGTAGACACAAGAGTGGGAAAGTGATAGATTTTCCTTTGACAAGAGAACCTAGGACATGTACTAGAGAAACTGTCTTCCTGGGGTTCCATCTACAAGGCTTAGCTACCCAGGCTCCTGAGACCCCTGCAGTTATGATTCAAAATGGCCTGGTTCCCGCTGTGCCAATGGCAAAACTTCCCCCATCCACATCATGCCATTTATACAGCCACGCAGAAACAAGAGTTGTCAGGTCAGGGAGGCATCTACCCAGGCTTCAGAAGAAGGCCTGGGACGCCAGGCAGTGTGCCCCTGAGAGAACAGTGTGAAGCTGTGAGAATGAAGCCAAAAGAGAATCCAGGGAGTTGAAGAAGCCAGGAATGTGGAACTTGGGAGCAGAGCTTCAAGGAGGGAGCAAAGCCTGCTCAGGACAGAAGCCACGAGGGCTACGACTACCAGCAGTGCTGAAGGGGTGGCTGCTCAAGTCCTCTGGAGTTGAGATCGTGCCACAACTTGCTCCGGGTGCTGGACGCAGAGCTACAGGAGTGAATGCTTGTCCTTCTGGGTTTGGGTCTTACCTTGGGCCCACTGGTTTCTAGTCTCCAGTTTCTCCTAGTTGGGAGGGGAATGTTTCTCCTGTGCTACTGTGCATCAGTAGTTTTGAACTTCTTTTTTGATATTTATAGGACTCAGCTAAGAGTTTGCCTTGTGTCTCAGAGGAGATGTTGGAGTTGGACTTTTTAGCAGTGCTAAAACTGTTAAGACTTTGGTGACTAGGGCCAGGGATTTAGCTCAAATGGTACTATGCCTACCATGGAGGCATAAGGAACCAGAGTTTGATCCCCAGTACCACCAAAAAAAAAAAAAAAAAAAAAAGACTGGTTACTCTTAAACATGGAATGGATATATTTTGCATAATCTTTTGGGATCCAGGGGCAGAATGTTATGGTTTATATCTGGAGGTTGTCCCCAATCTCACATGCTGAATGGTGGGCCTTTGGAAAGGTAATTGGATTATAAAGGTACAGCTAATCTGTTGTTTAGTGGGATCTGATAGGAAGCAGCAGGTCACTTGTGTTCATGACTGGCAGGGTTTATATCCCTCCCTGGCTTCTGCCTTGGAGCGATGTTGGCCTGCCTTGGAGCCAGTGGCCTGTGGTCTAATGTCTGAACCAGAATAAACCTCTTCCCATTTTAATTACTGGTGTTAGTTATTTTGTCTTGTGGTGCCAGGAATCAAACTCATACTCTGTGCTTCCAAAGTAAGTGAGATATCACTTGAGCTGAATCCCAGCCCTTGTTTTTGCTTTGTTTGGTTTGGTGGAGCTGGCAGTTGAATCTTATATATGTTTAGCACCTGAATTACCCATCGCAGCACCTAGGATTGTTTTTCAGCTAGGTGGAAGAGGTGCACTTCTACCAGAGAACACGCAAGGGGAGGTCCACTGGCCACTGCAAGTGTGCCCTTGAAAGTACCGTAGGATCCTATAATTTCCCTCTCAGTTTTCTCTTTTCTTTCCCAGCTATGAGGTGAGTGGTTTCATTCTGCCACCTCCTTCTCCCCATGCTGTGCTGCCTCACCACAGATCTAAAAGCAAAGAGCCCAACTGACAATGCTCAAGAACCTCCAAAAGAGTGAGCCACAGTAGGCCTTGCTCCTGTGAGTTGACCTTCTCAGGTATTTGTTACAATGCCAGAAAGCAGACTAACTCACTCCTTGTGTTATTTTAGAACATTTTACTGAGCAGGGTAATGCATTGCTGTAATCACAGTACTCAGGAGGCAGAGGCAGTAGGATCACCGTGAGGACAGCCTGGGCTACATAGTGAGTTCAGGGCCAACCCGAACTACACAGTGAGACCCTATCCCACCCCACCCACCAAAAGCCATTAAAAAAAAAAGAAAATGCTGATACCCAAGAATTAATTCTCATTAAGGGTAGAACAATGATTATATAATAACACACCATCTTCATTTATCAGCTTGTATTCTGCAAACAGAAATCTCCTTGCAATAAATATTTAGTTAGTTTGAAGCTTAGATCCAATAGAAGAGGTACTGGATTGTCTAGTTTTTAAAGTAATAGATCATTCCCCAGAATTCCACAAAAATAACCTATGAAACTTTTGTTTATTTGATTTAAGTATCACTTAAACTCATAGAATTAAAAATACCTTACTGTGAGCTTGGGATCTAACTCAGTGGCACTGCTCTTGCCTGGAAGTGCAGGGTCCTGAGTTCAGCCCTTGGTGTGGGTGCGGGCACATTACTGTGCTTTCATCTCAGGACTTTTTCTCCTCATATCTCCCCATTTTAATAAGCACATGCTTTTTAGTGCTGGGTCCTATGTCCTTGTGCAGAGTGTTTTTCTTTTTGTATAGGACAAGGTCTTCCAGGTTCATCTTGCCCATAAAAGAAAGTTCATTTTAAACAAATCCCCTGGTGCTGCCCTTAGGGAAGATCCAAAACTCAGTTTAAAGTATGTGGGACTAAGTCATTTGCTCAGCCTCTGCCTGTGGGACATATCCCTAACAAGATCACCTACATTTTAAATAATGAAATACATATTTGAGTTGATGAAGGGAGATCAGTTAATTAGTGGTGTCAGAGAACATCTTAAAATTATATGGCTAGCTCCCATTTTTCTCTGGGGCAAATAAACCTAAACTGGGGATCAGCCAACCACTGTCCCTATACCGAAGCTGGTGCAGCCCAGGTGATGATGAGGGCTGGGTGGTGGGTGAAGGAGGAAAGGGAAACAGTGCTGATATCAGCTCCTCATCATTCTGTCTCTTCTTCATTCCCATGCCCATGCTGAAGACTTTATAAACATTATTTCCTTTTCATTTTACACTGTCCTTCTGCTAATGTTCTATTCTGCAGACAAGGAAACAGAGGCTGAAATGATCTTGTCTGGCTTCTCAGCAAGGAAGTAGTTCTGAGGCTCCAGAACTACTGAGCAGAGTCCCCAGGCCAAGGAGTATTTCTGGGCAGCCTTCATTCTCCTCAAGTAGTCAGAAGTTGAGGGGGAGCAGCAGGGCAAAGGTGGTTTCTACCAACCCACACAGCACTCCCCGCACCGAAGGAACTCGCTCTCTTGCCAGTCACACTCTGGTCCTACAACGTGGCTAACCCAGGACTTAAGAAGAGTGGCTCCAGGAAGTCTCCTCCTGATGGCGACAGTGTGGGCGGCATCTGCAGCTCTGGCACCACTGCTGCAGGAGAGGACAGTTGGGACCTCCCCCCCATCACACCACTCCAGGGCAGAGGTATCTGCATAACGATCCCCATCACTACTGAGTTTCATTTTTCCCTTTGAAAAAAAAAATCTTAGCAAATTTGATTCTTCCCTGAAAATGACTAAAAGAAGTCCATAGTATCTTCCACCTTGTATGTCTAGAGGCACTTCACACATGTTCCTCAAATAAATTAGGTCTCTACTAAAATGAAATACATAGAATAAGAGTTCATAGCAATATATGAAGTGAATGCGACAGAAAATAAAACTTGTTCCCTGAAATAGACAACACAGGATACTCAAATGAAAACCATCCAGTCTAGACACTTGGGCAGATGGTGGCAAGAAAGCAGAAAGAACTTGGAGCTGAGTTACTAGGAAGTACAAGAATGTTTTAAAAATGGAAACTGCACTTTTCTTTGCACTTACCTTTTTATTTTCTGACTTTTGTGAGCAAACGTTGCCTCTGTGATCAAGAAAACCATGAACTTTCTTTTTGGAAAACTAGAAAAGGGCATCTGAAGAGAAATGGATAGTGGTGGGCTTGGGTTTTGTGTGAAGGTGTTTCAGGGGTCCTGAAGCTACACTGTGGCCTGGAGCTTGGTGTTCAGGCTTGAAGGTCAGATTTCATCAAGTCCGTGTGCTAAGGATGCAGTCCCCTAAGGGTGCTCTCAGCAGGCATGGAGGCTTTAGGAGGTGGGGTCCAGGGCAGAATCCCACGTCACTGGGATGAGCCCTTAAAGGGCACACAAGACTTCACCCTCTTTCTCAAACCTCCTGCCTCTGCCCTCTGGTAATGGGATTACAACCATGCACCACCAGGCTGGGCAAAATGTTCTGAAATAACATAAGGAGCGAGTTGGTCAGCTTTCTGCCACTGTAACAAATACCTGTGAAAGTCAACTCGCAGGAGCAAGGCCTATTGTGGCTCACTGTTTTGGAAGTACTTGAGCATTGTCAGTTGGGCTCATTGCTTTTAGATCTGTGGAGAGGCAGCACAGCACAAGGAGAAGGAGGTGGAGGGATGAGATGAGAGGTTTTCTGTATCACATGCTCCTTGTCATTGCACTCACTATCCCCCAGAGATGTCCAAGGCAATGGCTTCATCCAGCCTACACTGGAAACTCCAAAAGTGGGAACCACAATAAAGCTAGCTCCCCTCCTTCCTCCTTCTCCTCTCCTCCCTCTCCTTCTTTTTTCCTCCTCCTCCTTCACCTCCTTCTCTTTCTCCCTCCTTCTTTCCCACAACCCTCATCATTACTAGGGGTGGAACTGAGAGCCTTACACACAGTAGGCAAGCACTCTACCACTGACTTGCTTTCTCAGTTCTGTTGTTTGTTCTGAGGTAGGGTCTTGGTAAACTGCCTGGGTGTGTCTCAGGAGGAGGCCTTAGCTGGGACCACAGGAGTGTGCCACCATTTTCTCATTATATTTAATTATAGTAGGTACTTTATTATAGTGATAGAGAGCTATCCAATACTCTAGCGTCTCCATTCACTTCATCCTCTCACAGAGGGCTTGGGAAGCCATGACAGAAAGTGGCTAGTGACTTGGAGAGCCACGTAAGTGGAGCTGTGGTGGGCCCAGACTTGGAAACTCTAGATGTGGTTTGCTGTTTAAGGAAAACAGTATTTGTTTGAGATAATGAGAAATCTCTGAAGGTGGATAGTGGTGATGGTGGCACAATATTGTCAAGGTACTCAATTCCACTTAAAAATGATAAAATGGTAAGCTTAATGTTTTGTATCTTTTACCACACAAAACCGAAACTTTTTCAGGTAATTATTCTCGGTAGTCAGGGTAGGCAGCCTGGTTGAGGTGCTCAGTATGTGTCAAGTCCTGAGGTAAATTTCTGTTTGCCATCAGGACCACAGAATCACATGAGACAGTTCCTCTTAGAAGCACTGCTCTGGGGTGAGGAAACTGGTGCTCACAGATTTCATTTGCCTGTTGTCTCATAGCAAGTTTGTGGCAAAACCAGACTTCAAATCCAGAGCTGACACTATGTTTACAAGTCACTATACTAAGATCAATCAGACAGGTGAGATGTGAAAGACAGTGGAGTAGTCAGAGCCGAGCCCTCCTCCCCTCCCAGATGCACCAGTTCAACACAAATAAAGGCATAGATTTCACTGATGATAAATCCAGCAGTCGAGAGGCTCTGGCATCCTGGGCAAGCACAAAACCAGCCACACAGAAGCTGACAGAAAACCTAGGGATATCTTCTTGCCACCCTTCTTGTCCTCCACACAGACCATATAATCAGAAGCAGCCCTGAGCATCTAGACTGTCCTGCAGGAGCGAAGGAGTCAATCATGGGTGTGACATTCTGACTTTCATTCGGGCTACCCAAGGTACTGGCTCCTTAGAGCGTTGACACGACCCAGCAGTCTGGACTACAGCAGAGATTGGAGAGGCCTCAGGGTCCTTGCTGTGCTGATGTGTGAGGAACTTTTCCAGTACTGGGCCACTTCGTGAAGTCTGGGAGATGTGACTCTTTCTTTAGATGCACAGAGAGCAACACAGAGTTAAGGAAAAGGATCAAGAAAGGTGAACCAAAGAAAGTACAGTACAAGATAAATCTCCAAAAACTAACACCAATGCAACGGAATTGTATCATTGTCATGCCATAGAATTCAAAATAACCATTATTGCCAAAAGTGATGGAGCACATTTGCACTCCTAATGCTTGGGAGGCTGAGGCTCGGGAATTCCTGAGAGTTTGAGGCCACCCCAGGCTACATAGTAATTAAAGGAGACCTTGTCTCAAAACAAAACAAAAATAAAAATAATCTCCATATGAGGCTGAGGATTTAGCTCAAATGGTATCATACCTGCCTTGGAAGCACAAAGGCTTGAGTTTGATCCTTGGTACTGCAAACAAAACAAAACAAAAACCTTCGTGAAACAGTTCAGTGTGGTCAAGGAATGAACGCAGAAACACCATGAGAACTTCAATTTAGAAACAAAATCCCTGCCCACAAACAACACCAGTGTTTGTGAACACAGTAACACCTGGAAAAAAATTAGTGGAGGCCTTAAAAGCAGCTAGATTAAGCTGAAGAAAACCTTAGTGAATTTTAAGACAGATAATTTGAAAGTATGCATCAGGAAAACAAAAAGAAAAAAGGGATAAAAAAAAAATAAAGACAAGGGACTTATGAGACACTATCAAATTACCAGTGAACATATATCATGAGGTTCCCTGAAGAAGAGAGAAAAGGGAAGAAAGGTTATTCAAAAAATAGTGGCTGAAAACTTCCCTTCTAAGGAAAGGAATGGAAGACCTAGGAAGCCTAAAAGAGCTCAAACAAGATGAATGAAAGAAATACACACTGAAACACATATCCAGTTGTTAAAGTCGAAGGCAGAATTTTGAAAACAATAACAGAAGTGACTATATCATTACAAGGAAACTTTTCAAAGACAATAAATGAGATTTTCAGCAAGAGCTTTACAGGATAGGAATAAATAGGCTAATATACTCAAAATGCTGAAAGAAAAAAGCCTCAGATCAAGAACATTATACTAGAGAAACTGTCTTTCACACAGGCAAACAGATGCTGAAGAGGTTTATGTCTACTAGAGAAATATTGAAGAAAGTCTCTCAAGACAACATGAAAAGATGTTAAATTATCTCCTGTCAATAAAAACATGAGAACATAAAATTTGCTAAAGGTCAATATAGAAAAATATAGAATCCTATAATACTGAAATGAGAGCAGGTGGATCATTTTTAATGTTAGCATAGAAATAAAAAAGAAAATTATTTAAAATTACTATATGTATAAAACACATTAATGGATATACCATGTAAAATACATGTTATTCTGCTAGTAACAAATTAGGGGAGTAAAAGTACAGAATTTTGTATACAGTTGAAGTTATTAATAGGTTGAAGTAGACTGTGATAAGATTATAAGAGACATTACCAAACACCCTTGGGTCTTGGTCTCTTGTGAGCCAGTACGTTGTGTGTGAGATGGGAGACAGAGAAGGAACAAAAGATATGAGGCAGGGACTCCAGAGAAGGTCCTGGGCTGATCTAAGCTGCTCTGAGCAGCAAAGACATCAAACAGCCAGTGTTTATTCATTACAAGTGTGGGAAGGAAAGGGGAAAGGGAAGCTGGGCAAGCCTTGGGACACCTGCTGATTACAAGCATCATAGCAGGACTGTAGATCAAGGGCACTACCATATCTTTTGCAGAAGAGAACAAATGATTTATTCAGAGGGGGGAGTTTAATTGTAGTCAGTTGATCTCAGATGGAAGTGAACTCAGAAAGGCCCTGCTACTTATTTTTTAGGGGTTAGGGTTAGGGTTAGAGTTTAGGGTTATGGTGAGGGTGAGGGTGGGGGTGGGGGTTAGAGTCAGAGGTTTAGGGTTAGGTTTAGGGTTAGGGTAGGGTCTGGGTCAGTTTCAAGGTTAGAGTCAAGGTCAGGGTCAGGGTCCGGGTCAGGATCAGAGTCAGGGTTATGTTTAGGGTTAGGCTTAGTGTTAGGGTTAGGATTAGTGTTCGGGTTAGGTGTCAGGGTTAGGGTTAGGGTTAGGGGTTAGGTTTAGGGTTAGGGTTAGTTATTAGGCTTTTGTTTCAGCGTGAAGGTAGGTTTAGTGTTTTGGTTTTATGGTTTGTGTTAAGGTTAGGGTTGGGCTTAGGGCTAGGGTTAGGGCTCTGGTAGAGCATTAGGTTTCGGCGTAGGTGTTCGGGTTAAATTTAGGGTTAGGGTCAGGGTCAGTGTTAGTTTTCGTGGTTTAGGTTCAGATTTAGGGTTAGGGTCAGGATTAGTATTAGGGTCAGGGTCATGTTTAGGTTTAGGTTTAGGATTAGCATTAGGTTTATGGTTAGGGATAGGGGTTAGGTTGAGGTTTAGGGTTAAATTTGGGTTAGGGTTAGGGTTTGGTTGGGGTTAGGGTTTTGGGTTATAGGTTAGGGTTAGGGATTAAGTGTTAATGGTTAGGATTAGAGATAGGGGTTAGGTATTAAGGGTTATGTTTCAGGTTAGGATTAGGGTTAGAGTTACGAGACTATCGTTAGGGTTAGCGTTAGATTATTAGGGTTATGCTTAGTTTTAGTGTTAGTGTTTAGATTTAGTTTTTAGGGTTAATGGATAGGGTTAGGATTTGTGTTAGTGTTAGGGTTAGGGTTTAGGGTTTCAGTTAGGGTTAGGGTTAAGGTTAGGTTTTAGTGTTAAATTTAGGGTTAGTGTTAGCTTCTGGTTCAGGGTCAGTGTCAGGGTTAGTCTTCTCAGTTTATGGTCCAGGTTTGGGTTACAGTCCAGTTCAGGGTTATGGTCAGCGTCAGGGTTAGGTTTAGGGCTAAGTTTAGGTTTAGTGTTAGGCTTAGTGTTGTGTTAGGTTTAGGTTTAGGGTTTGGGTTTGGGTTAGGGTAGGGTTGGGGTCAGGTTCAGGTTCACAGTCAGGATCAGGGTTAGTTTCAGGTTTAGAGTTTATGTTAGGTTTAGGGTTAGGGGAGTGTCATGGTCAGTGTCAGGGTTAGCTTCTGGGTTAGTTTTAGGGTTAGGGTTAAGTTTAGGGTAGGTTTAGGATTAGGGTCAGTGGTAGTGTAGGGTCAGGGTCAGTGTCAGGTCAGGGTTAGAGTTAGGCTTAGGCTTAGGCTTAAGAATAGGGTTAGGGTTAGGGTTAAGGTTAGGGTCATGTCAGGGTCATTGTCAAGGTCAGGTTTAAGGTAGGGTTAGGGTCAGTTTCAGGGTTAGGAACAGGGTTATGTTCAGTGTCAGGGTCAGGTTCAGGGTCAAGGTTAGAGTTAGGTCAGATTCAGGGACAGGGTCAGGGTTAGGGTGAGGGTCAAGTTCAGCATCAGGGTCAGGGTCATGGTCAGGTTCGGTGTCAATGTCAGTGTCAGGATCAGGGTCAGGGTTAGGGTTAGGGTTATGTTTAGGTTTAGGGTTAGGTTTTGTGTAAGATAATGATCAGTTTCAGGGTCAGGGACAGGGTCATGGTCAGTGTCAGGGTCAGGGTCAAGGTCAAGGTTAGGGTTAGGGTAGGGTTAGGGTTAGGTTTATGGTTAGGGTTATGGTAAGGTGAGGGTCTGTTTCAGGGTTCGGGTTAGGGTCAGGGTCAGAGTTAGGTTCCGGGTTAGTGTTAGGGTTAGGATTAGTGTCAGGTTCAGGGTCTGGGTCAATTCAAGGTCTGGGTCAGGGTCAGGGTCATGTTCAGTGTTAGGTTCAGGGTTAGGTTTAAGGTTAGGGTTAATGTTAGTGTAGTATAATGTTTAAGTGTAGGGTTCGTGTTACAGTTCCGGTCTGATTAGTGTCAAAGTCTGGGTCGATGTCATGGTCTGGGTCATGGTCCGGGTTAGGTTAGGGTTAGGTTTAGGTTTAGTGTTAGGCTTAGGGCTAGGTTCAGGGTTAGGGTTAGGATCAGGGTTAGGGTCAGTGTTAGGGTTAGAGTTGGAGGAATAGTATTGGGGTTGGGTCAGAGTTTAGAGTTATGGTGAGGGTTACGGTGAGGCTGAGGGTGAGGGTGGGGATGTGGTTGAGGATAGCTGTTTTGGTTTTGGTTAGGGTTTGCACTAGCGTTAGAGTTAGTTTTAAGGTTAGCGTCAGGGTCAAGGTCTGAGTCAGAGTCATGTTCAGGTTCAGGGTCAAAGTCAGGGTCAGCATCAGAGTTATCGTTAGGGTTAGTCTTAGGGTTATAGTTTGGGTTAGGGTTAGCGTCAGCATCAGGATCAGATTCAGAGTCAGATTCATGTTCAGTTTTAGGGTCAGGGTCAGGGTCAGGGTCAGTGTCAGGATCCGGGTCACGGTCAGATTCTGGCTTAGTGTTAGGGTTAGGGTTAAGCCTTAGGGGTTTGGGTTTGGGTTAGGGTTGGGTTAAGGTCAGGTTTTAGGTTTAGGGCTAGTGTTAGGGTTTAGGGGTTAGGGTTGGGGTTAGGGTTAGGGTTTAGGGTTAGGGTTCGGATTATGAAGAAACCACCCAAAATGAAGAAGTAAGACCACAGAACTGAAAAGAGTCCCAGAAGAAACATTATAAAATTGAGAAAAGGAAAATGTGGCGATGAAACGGTTCTAAATGGCTCCAGACATGGCCCATTTTGAAAACCAACATGGCGGCCTAGAGTCATTTGGGCGCTACCGAGAGACGCACGGGGGACCAAGTCGGGAATTGGCAGGGAAAGTACGTGTCCCAGTGGAATCAAACTTAGCTACTCGCTTGGTCACTTCCGCCCTGGCAGACTGCCGGGGTCCACTGTGATCAAGTCCATGACAAACCAAAGAAAACTGAAAACCAGAGAAAACTATTCAAAATGAAGAAGAAAGAGCAGAGAACTGAAGAGTAAAAAAAAAAAGATGTGAAAAAGGAAGAAAGGAAAATGTGGCCAAAGAACGGTTCAAAATGGGTCTGGACATGGCCCATTTGGAAAACCAATATGGCAGTCTAGAGTCATTTGGGGGTAAGCAAGGGACGCAGAAGGCTCCAAATTGGGAACTGGCAGGGCGAACGCATGTCCCCGCGGAGTCTGACTTAGCTACTCTCTTGGTCACTCACGCCCTTGCAGAACACGAAGGGTCCCCCATGTTTGAGTCCATGCAAAACTAAAGAACACTGAAAATTGGAAAAAAAAAAAAAACCCCACCCAAAATGAAGAAGAAAGAGCAGAGAACTGAAAAGAGTCCCAAAGGAAACATGAGAAAAAGGAGGAAAGGAAAATGTGGCCAAAAAACGGTCCAACACAGGTGCAGACATGGCCCATTCCCAAAACAACATGGCAGCCTAGAATCGTTTGGGGGCCACCGAGCGACGCAGAACACTCAAAATTGGGAATTGGCAGGGCAAACGCATGTCCCAGTACAGTCGGACTTAGCTATTCTCTTGGTCACTCCCGCCCTTGTAGAACGCCAACGGTCTCCAGTGTTCGAGTCCGTGCAAAACCGAAGAAAATTGAAGACCGGAAAAAATCACCCAAAAATGAATAGGAAATGAATAAATGAATAAGAAAGAGCAGAGAAGTGCAAAGAGTTCAAAAGGAAACAAGAGAAAAGGGAAGAAAGGAAAATGCAGCCAAAAAACGGTCCAAAACGGATCCGAATATGGCCCATTCGGAAAACCAACATGGCAGCCTAGAGTAATTTGGGGGCCACCGAGAGAAGCAGAAGGCTCCGAACTGGGAATTGGCAAGGCGATCGCATGTCCCCGTGGTGTCGGATTAACTACTGGTTTGGTCCCTCCATCCCTTCCGTACCACCAACGGTCCCCTGTGTTGGAGTCAGTGCAAAACCGAAGAAAATTGAAAACCTGAAGAAGCCAACAAAATGGAGAAGAAAGAGCAGAGAATTGAAAAGAGTCCAAAAGAAAACGAGAGAAAAAGGAGAAAAGGAAGATGCAGCCCAAAAGTGTACAAAACAGGGCCATACATGGCCCATTAGGAAAACCAACATGGCGTCCTAGAGCCATTTGGGGGACACCGAGGGACGCAGAAGGCTCCGAATTGGGAACTGGCAAGGAGAAGGCATGTCCCAGTGAAGTCAGACTTAGCTACTAGCTTGGTCACTCCCGCCCTTGCAGACCGCCAAGGATTCCTCCTGTTCTAGTCTGTGCTAAACCAAAGAAAATTGAAAGCAGGAGAATACCACCCAAAATGAAGAATTAAGAGCAAGGAACTAAAAAGAGTCCAAAAGGAAACATGATAAAATGGAGGGAAGGAAAATGTGGAGATGAAACGGTCCTAAATGGGTCCGGACATGGCCCATTCTGAAAACCAACATGGCGGCCTAGAGTCATTTGGGCGCTACCGAGGGACACAGAAGGCACCGAGACGGGAATTGGCAGGGCAAGTGCATGTCCCCGTGGAGTCAGACTTAGCTATGCGATTGGTCACTTCCGCCCTGGCAGACTGCCGAGTTCCACCGTGATCGAGTCCATGAAAAACCAAAGAAAATTGGAAACTGGAGAAAACTACTCAAAATGAAGAAGAAACAGCAGAGAACTGAAAAAAGTCCAAAAGGAAATGTGAAAAAAAGGAGGGAAAAAAACGGCCAAAACACGGTCCAAAATGGGTCCGGACATGGTCCGTTTGGAAAACCAATATGGCGGTCTAGAGTCATTTGCGGGTAACGGAGGGATGCAGAAGGCTCCGAAATGGGAATTAGCATTTGGTGCCAGAGAAAAAGCCATTCTCTTCTGCTTGTTTTTCAGGATTTGTATCACAGGCATGCCCAAGGAGCTGAACTGCTCATTTGGATGAGAAAAGAGCTGGAGATAAGTGAACTTGGGCAGAGGATTCCTCCTTCAAGATAAGCAAACAGCGTGCTCAGAAGGTTCCTGCACTTTGCAGTGCACATTCCCGTGCAGCATCACTCTGCTTCCTGCGAACTCCATTGAAACCAATGGCAGTGAATGGGCGATATCTCAGAGCTTTTCTCTCGGGAAAACGGAGCTGGAGCTTCCACAGCTTGGCACCAATTGTAAATTCAGGAACACAGTTGAACCGTACTTTCAGCAAGCTCTGTGCCATTCATATAGTGCATCCCTCGGTGGCCCCCAAGTGGCTTTAGGCCGCCATGTTGGTTTTCCGAATGGGCCATGTGTGGTCCCATTTTGGACTGTTCTTTGGCCGCATTTTCGGTTCCTCCTTTGTCTCACGTTTCCTTTTGGACTCTTATCAGTTCTCTACTCTTTCTTCTTATATTTCGGTGTTTTTTTCCGGTTTTCAATTTTCTTCGGTTTTGCATGGACTCGAAAATGGCGGGCTCCTGGCAGTCTGCAAGGGCAGGAGTGACCAAGCGAGTAGCTAAGTCGGACTCCGCGGGGACATGCATTCACTCTGCCAATTCCCAACTCGGTGCCCTCTACATACCTTGGTGGCCCCCAAATGGCTCTAGACCGCCATTTTGGTTTTCAGAATGGGCCATGTCCAGACCCATTTTGGACCTTTCTTTGGCCGCATTTTCCTTTCCTCCATTTTCTCATGTTTCCTTTTGGACTCTTTTCAGTTCTCTGCTCTTTCTTCTTCATTTTGGGTAGTTTTCTCTGGTTTTCAATTTTCTTTGGTTTTGCACGCACTCGAACACGCGGAACCCTTGGCAGTCTACCAAGGTGGGAGTGACCAAACGAGTAGCTAAGTCAGACTCCACGGAGACTTGTGCTCGCCTTTCCAGTTCCCAATTCGAAGCCTTCTGCGTCCCTTGATGGCCTCCCAAATAACTCTAGATCTCCATGTTGGTTTTCTGAATGGTCCATTTCTGAACCTGTTTTAAACGGCTTTTTGGCCATATTATCCTTTCCTCCTTTTTCTCACGTTTACTTTTCAACTCTTTTCAGCTCTCTTCTCTTTCTTCTTCATTTTGCGTGATTTTTTCCGGTTTTCAATTATCTTTGGTTTTGCACAGAGTTGAACACGGTGGACCCTTGGCATTCTACAAGGGCGGGGGTGACCAAGCGAGTGGCTAAGTCCGACTCCATGGGGACATGGGTTCACCCTGCCAGTTCACAGTTCAGAGCCTTATGCATCCCTCGGTGTCCCCCAAATGATTCTAGGTTTCCGAATGGGCCACGTATGGATCTGTGTTGGACCATTTCCTGGCCACATTTTTCTTTCTTCCTTTTCCTCATGTTACCTTTGGACTCATTCCAGTTATTTTCTCTGTCTTTTTCATTTTGGGTGGGTGTTTTCTTTTCCAGTTTTCAATGTACTTCGGTTTTGCACGGACTCGAACACAGGGGACCTTTGGCAGTGTGTAAGAGCGTGAGTAACCAAGAGAGTAACTAAGTCCGACTCCACGTGGACATGCACATGCCCATGCCAATTCCCAATTGGTGCCCTCTGAGTCCCTCATAATCGCCCAAATGACTCTAGGCCACCATATTGGTTTTCCCAATGGGCCATGTCCGGAACTTTCTTTGACCTTTTCTCCGCTACATATTTCTTTTTCTTTCTTTTTTTTTTTTTTAGGTTTTTTGAGACAGAGTCTCGCTTTTTAGTTCAGGCTAGCCCTGAGCTCAGCCTCAAACTCACATCACAGCAGTCCTCCTGCCTCTGCCTCCCGAGTGCTGGGATTACAGGCGTGAGCCACCATGCCCTGGACTGTGGAATGTGGTACTGATTGCTGCTGGGCATGAATCTCCACACCCAGTATTGTTATGTGGTTACCGAGGATCACCTGGGTCCTTGAGTGTGCAAGACAGACACAGGAACCACAGAGCTATATCCCCTGGGCCTCATAACACACTTCTTTACTCCATTTCATCATATTTCAGTTAGGACTCTTCAGTTCCGTGCTTTTTGTTTTTGTTTTTGTTTTTTTTTTTTTTGGTTTTTGGTTTTTTGAGACAAGGTCTCACTTTGTGGTTCAGGTTGGCCCTGAGCTCAGCCTCAAACTCACATAACAGTAATCCTCTTGCCTCTGCCTCCTGAGTGCTGGGATTATAGGTGTGAGTCACCACATTCAGCAATGTGGTATGTGGTACTGGTTGCTGCTGGGCATGAGTCTCCATAACCAGTATTGTATGTGGTTACTGGGGAATCGAACGGGGGCCTTGCACTTACAAAACAGGGGCCAGAGCCACTGAGCTAACTCCCTGGTCCTTCAGTTCAGTGCTCTTACTTCTAAATTTTGGGTAGTTTTTTCCTAACACGAAACATAACTCGGAACCCTAACTCTAGAACTATCACCCGAAAACCTAAACCCTAAGCAATATAGTAACTCTAAAGCTAAACCCTAAATCGAAAGCTAAACCTAACCCTGACTGCTAAAACTAACCCTTACCCTAACCCTTAACCATAACCAATAACCTTAAACAAGATTCCCTAACCATAACCCTAACCCATAACCCTAAACACAAAACCTAACCCTAACCCTACGTCTAACCCCTAACCCTAAACCTAATCCTAAAACTAACCCTAACCCTAACTGTAAGCCTAACACTAACCCTAACCCTAACAGTACCTTGAACACTAAACCTGACCCAGACCTTGACCCAACCCTGACCCTTAGCCTAATCCTTAAACTATAACTGTAAACTTAAACTTAGCCTTAACCCTAACGCCTAAACCTAACCCAAACTCTAACACCTAAGCTAAATCCTAATGACAAAAACCCTAAACTTAACCCTAACCCTAACCCTGACCCTGACACTGACTGTAAAACTGACCAGGACCATTCCCAGACCCTGACCCTGATGCTGATCCTAACCCTAACCCCTAAACACCAACCTTAAACTAACACTAAACGTAACCCTAACCCCTAACCCTACCTGTAACTCTAACCCTAACCCCTAAACGTAACCCGAACACTAACACCCAACCTAAACCACTAACCCTTAACCTTAACCCGAACTCTAACCCTACTCTAACTCTAACCCAAATAATAACCCTAACCCTAACCGAACTCTAACTATAACCCTAACCCTAACCCAATCCTAACACTAACCCTAGACTCTAACCCTTAACCCTAACCCTAACAGCTAAACCTAACGCTAATATTGAAGAATAACCTAACCCTAGCCCTAATCCCTAACCCTAACCCCTAACCTTCACCCTAAAACTAACCTCTAAACTGAACCTTAGCCCTTAACACTTCTCCTAACCCTAAACTTAACCCCCAGCCCTCAACCTAACCCTAAGCCTAATGCTGAGCCTGACCCTAATCCTGATCGTTACCCAGATCCCGATACTGAAACTAACCCTAACCCAAAGACTAAAACTGACCCTGATCCTGACCCTGACCATTACCCTGACCTGGACCCTGAACCTTACCCTGAACTGACCCTAACCCTAACCCTAATCCTAACCCTAAGCCTACCCATAGCCGATCCATAACCCTAAACCTAAGCTCAACTGCAAGCCCACCACCACACTCACCCTAACCCTCACCCTCACCATAATCCTAAAATCTAACCCTAACCTTAACCCCCTAAACCTAACCCTAAGCCTAAAACAGACTTTGAAACTGACCCTGACCCTGACCGTGAACTGGACCCTAAACATAACTCTAGCCCTAACCCTAAAAATAAACCTAACTTTAAACCTAACCCTAACCCTAACACTAACCCTAACACAAACCCTGAAACTGACCCTGAATTTGACACTGACATGGACAATGACACTGAACCTGATGGTAAGCCTAAACCTAACCCAAACATGAACCTAAGAATAACTCTAACCATTAGCTGGAACTTGACACTGACCCTGACCCTGACCCTAACTCTAAGCCTAACCCTAATCCAAAATCTAACACTAACCTTAACCATCACCCCAGGCCCACCCCAACTCCCACTCTTAACCTCACCCTCACCTTCACCATAATCCTAAACTCTAACCCTAACCCTAACCCTCTCAACCTAACCCAAATGCTGACTCGGAACCTGATACTGACATTGAACCTGACCCTGACACTGATCATGAGCCTGGCACAAACCCTAAGCCTAACCCAAACCCTAATACTAAACCTAAGCTTGAGACTAACCCTAAGCCTAAACCTAACCCTAACCCTAACCCTAAATCTAACCATAACCATATCCCTAACACTAACTCTAACCATAATTCTAACCGTAACCCTAACCGTAACAATAACCCTAACCATAAACCTGACCCTGACACTGACCCTGACCCTGACCCTAAACCCAACACTAACCCAAAGACTGACCCTGACCCTGACACTGACCCTAATCCTAACCCTATCCATAAATCTAAAGCTAAACAAAACCCTAACCCTGACCCTAACCCTAACCCTAACCCCTAAATTCTAACCATAAACTTAACCCTAACCCTAACCTGAACCACTAAAACTAACACTAATCCTAACTCCTAAACCTAACCCTAACCCCTAAAATACAACCCTAATATACTGACCCGGATTCTAATCCAAACTCTAAACCTAACCCTAACCCCTAACACCAACCCCTAACCCAGACACAACTCTAATCTTTAC
>PVIR01033918.1:0-17549 GCA_004026965.1 Petromus typicus
GGAGGAGTCAAGAGCAGTGCTGCATCCTAGACCAGCCGGATTTCCTTACTGAGCTGGTCCTCAGATCTCACTCAGGCAGGAGTTTTCACAACTAACTGAACACAAGAAAAGAAACAAACATCAATATGTCTCCTTCAGAGCTTAGTGAGCACTGGCTGGGCTAGAGCTTTATAGATTGCTATAAAGTTAGAGTTAATTGATGATAATTGCAGTAACTCTGACTTATTAGTTGTATTTGGATTATTAAGATAAAGATAATTATAATAAAATTAGGTACTACAAATAGTGATTGCATTAATGATTTCAACTAATGTTTGCTTTAAAAATGTTCTAGCAATCAATTTTCTATATTTGGGCCAGTAATAATCATGATACTAACTAATAACAATCACCATTTGTAGAGTGCTTCCCATTCCTCAGGATCTGTGACATGGAGATGGGGTCTTCTTCATATGTAGCATCTGAGCTCATGAAGATATTTCGAAGATGTTGATTCATGAGCAGAAGGACCTTCCCTGGGCTGTGCGGGAGTACATGCTGGAAGGAGACTTAGAGAAGGATGTCATTTGCTGTAAAGATGGGGGTTCTGTACCCGCAGCAGCTGAAAAGTGGGAGAGGAGCTCGAGAACTCCCAAGAGTATTTCCAGAAGCAGGAGAGAAGGTTCATGCACCACACCCCACCCTGAGTGTAGCTGTAGCTCAGAACTACTCCTACGAGTACAGCAACAGTTATTTTTGCTTTGTACTAAGGTCTGACAGAATCCAGTCCATTATCAACTTCTGCAAATGCCAAGAGCTTATGTAAAGATAGCGTTGGTGCATATAATTATACATGAATAGGAGAAACATGCTAGAAATAGGATCCTACTTTATTGACTATACTTGACTCTAATGATACTACATTAAAAACGTCACAAAATTCAACAATTGTAAGTTTTATTTAGTGTTTAGAATATGCCATGTATGTGACCTTTTTCCTATAAGGACATTGAGATTTTAAGAGGAACAGTTCTTCATTTCTCCAATGCCACACAAACAATGTGTAGTGTGGTTGAAAATTAGCTGCATAACTATTTTTAGCCTGTTACCAATAAGCTATCAATTATTTAAATTTATAATGGGATCCAATGTACCTTTTCTCTCACAACTCTGTTCAGTTGTTCAGCTGTACTATGTGTGTGCATGTGCACGTGTGTGTGTGTGTGTGTGTGTGTGTGTGTGCCCAAGAGATGAAGGAAGCCCCTCCTGCAGAATGAGGCAGCGTTATCCAGTTAATTAGCATCTTCTGGTGTCTCCCGGGTTTCACATCGCAAGGTATTTCCTCCTTTTCTGCTCTGAGATATTCTTGAGCGTGGACCAGAGTTCTCCTTTGCTGTGCTCTAGGAAAAGTGGCTGTGGGGTGTGCTGGAAAGGAGAACCATTGATCTGATTCCGGTTTCTTTCTCTGCTTTTGTTTTCTCTGTTTTCATGTCAGCACGGCCAGCTGTTTAGAATTTTGAAGCCCTCCTGTCTGTTGAGTTAAAATCTTTCCCCTCCATTTAGTCTGCGAGACAGCATCTTTTACTAATCGAAAAACTTATAAAAAGCTAATGAGTATCTGGAGCTTGTGCAACTGTAGAATCTCTGCTTTTTTTGATTCCACACAGATTTGATTCAACACACTATGGATGTGAATTAGGCAAAACGATTGATGTCATCACATACAGTTAAGCCATCATATGCATTAACATAAACTCTAATCATTCAAACAAAGAAATATTCTTTCTTAGGCTTCTGAAGGGAATTTTCAACATCAGTATTTTTCCTCTTTGAAGACACTTTTTGCAGGTGCCCAAGCTGATTTCTTGCTATCAAGTTAGGTCGATTTGTGGATACATTAATTTGAACACAGTATATAGAAGTCCAAATGTGATTCTAATCAAAGGCCACTGGATAGCCCATTACTTCACACAATAATTTGGAAGATATTTTTTGGAGGATTATTTATTTATTTATTTATTTATTTTTGGTTTATGGGATGGTAGCTTGCAGTTGGCAAAGCGAATCAGAGGAACACCCAAGTTAAATGTGTGAATAAAATACAAGAAAAACATAGTAATGACTAATAAGATGTAAATGCCAGGAAATTTTCTTGTCTTAAATTAGACATCTGTGCCCTGTTCTTACACGCTTATCACCATAAGTGCGTTCACATGTTTCCCCAAATCTGTCTGCACAGACAGATTCTAAAGGCCTCGAAGCTTTAACACCTTCACTGTTACAAAGATGCCCTGGCAGCCACTTGAGTGGTACATCTTCAGAAAGTGAAAGATGCGCCACGCAGGCGCCAGCTCCAGTGCTGGTGAGAGAACCTGGCGGGAGGCTGCTGCCTCCTCTGACGAATGAAGGACTGTGCTTCTGGGTCATGTCTGCAGGAAGACCAGCTGGGCCCCCCGCCCCGCCCCGGCAGCCTTTCATCATGTGAATTCACCACTTCGGAGCTCAGCTGGAGGTCTGAGCAGGAGGAGGAGAGCAGGTGAGGCACGGTCTGGGAGCTGAGCTGCTCCAGCCCACGCGTATTTGCACAGCTTGTGAAGTGGCAAGAGCTGGGGCTGGTCCTGTCTGTGAAGGAACAGTTGGTCCTGAGGGCGTCACATCTCCAGGAGTGAGGCTGAGTTGATTTGCAGAAGAGCGTGGCCCTCTGCTCCCTGAGCAGGGGCAGCTTTACACAAAGGTAATGCCCTTTTAGAAGACCCAAGGTCACTGATGCTCCCTGGGCTACCAGGTCACCTTCTGCTACCTGGGGACTGACTACTTTACACCCCTTGCTGGAAAGAGTTTTTGTTGTAGTGAAAGTTGGGCTTAAAAGGCAAAATCCTCCATGTGGGAGAAGAGACTAGAGCCATATATTGAAGTACAAATGTCTGGTAAATTGTCCTAGAACGTAGGATGGGGAAAGAGACTGAAATGCTATGCAGGGAAGAAACAGATGAAAAGGGAGACTGACACCAGGAAGAGAAGAAAACCAACACCCTTAAATCCAATTTTACTGGCTGTATTGTTGAAGCCCCCGGCTGATGGCTTGTCCTATTTACAATGAATGTGTTCTCTTATTTAACAGTTTCAATCAAGTTCACTGATTTTTAAATCCACCTAACAACTTTCTGAAATTCTTTCCATTTTGTGGATGATAAAACTGCAGCTGTCCAAGTGAGCTGAGGGAAGTGTGTCAATTTCATTTGAAGGTAAATGGAATTCGGAGTCAAGACCTGGGCTGTGCAACTCAGTTTCAACATGAGTTTGTTACGCGACCCTGAGCAAGTTACTTCAGCTCTGAACACTTCGGTTTGTGGACAGAAACTACTACCGGAGTGGAAAATATCCACTTTCCAAGTCCTCCTAAAGGTGAGAGCCTGACTGACCTCTCTGCGACGTTACAGTTGTTGAGGAGTCAGCACTGAAGCACGAGGAAGGTCTCAAGCCATTTTGTGGCAGATCTCTAAGCCGTGATTAGAAATAGCAGAATCAGGATCTAACCCCATTCTCCTGGGCCTATAGATTTAATAGGCTTTCTCCTGTTATCTTGTCCCTTCACAAAGGCTGTCTGCACAGGAAGAGGGAACACTGTGTAATGTGCACTCTTGTAAGGACTGTAGAGGCCGGGCCCATGTCAGGATGCATGGGGAAAATTACCCATTTTGGTCACCATATTCGGTTCAGGAGAACAAAAGCAATACAGGAAAGGAAATTCCGCATGTAAGTGTAAAGCAGTCATTTGCATGTACAACAGGCTTTTGCTGACCATTTCCACATGTGGCGATGCTTCTCCCCGTTCTGTGAATGCTCCGCCTGTCCAGACAAGGTTCTCTGAGCTCCTACAGCCTTGAGTATCTCTGACACATTTGTTTGCTTATTTCTTCAAAACTAATGACTGAAACTGTGTTGTGTGTCAGCCACTTTTTGCAGCACCAGAGAAAGAGTAGCAAGTGAAACGGAGGAGGCCTGTGCTTCGCAGGGCAGTGTGCACAGGGAAGGTGACATACTGACTTTTCTATGGCTCCAACCCACTGGTATACTCCAGACGGCTGAGAACAGCATTTATTCTCTTACAGTTCAGGGGCTGGAAGTCAGAATGGGCACAGCTGAGCTGGAAGCATGACATCAGCAAGGCCAGATGCATCCGTGGTCTCAGGTGGGCACAGGTGTCTTGCCTGTCCTGAATTTCAGCAGTCACCGGCATCCTGGCACTCACTCCCTTTCACCTCAGCGTCTGTTTTATCTTTCCCTGCCTACAAGTTTGAGGACAGAACTGATTGCACTTGAGGCCTACTTTAGTGAGCCTCATCTTTTTTTTTTTTTTTTTTTTTTTTTTGAGACAGGGTCTCGCTTTGTGGTTCAGGCTGGCCCTGAGCTCAGCCTCAAACTCACATCACAGCGATCCTCTTACCTCTGCCTCCCAACTGCTGGGAATACAGGCGTGAGCCACCACCCGGCACTGTGGTATGTGGTACTGGTTGCTGCTGGGTGTGGGTCTCCACACCCAGTATTGTTATGTGGTTACCGGGGAATCGAACCCGGGCCCTTGTGCTTGCAAGACAGGCGCCGGAACCACTGAGCTAACTCCCCGGTCCTACTGAGCCTTATTTTAAGATTCTTAATTTAATTACATATGCAAAGATTCTTAATTGAAAAAAGGAGGATTTGTAAGTTTTGGTGTTTAAGACCTTATATCTAAGGGAGAATTTACCCAGCCTACTACAGATAGAATGCCAGGTAGTAGAGGTATCTTGCAAAGGAAATGAATGAGATCCCACAATCTCTGCCATCTGGGTGTTCATAGTTTGGTAGGAAAGTGAACCATGGGTTTGAAAAAGAACCAGGACAATATATTAGGCTATTTCAAAGATATGAAGCCTAGTTTCATCACAGAGTGAGGGATCTGGAATGGTGAACCAAGGATACCTTATCTAGGCCTGGATATTTGAAGAAGTACGTTATTCTGCACCGATTCTAATGAGGCTTTGATGACACTAGTGTCTGGAGTTTAGCTGTCTAGTTAAGAATCTGTTAAACAATCTAGCTAAGTGATTGTAAGGCCTGCACCAAATATGTGATAGAGGCAGACCAAGGTGACTTGTTTTCCAGTCTTGTGTAGATCACAGGATATGAGACATCCCAATAATTCACCTAAAGCAGAACGCAGGAAGTTCATTAGCCTCACTCCTCATGCCACTATATCAGCATGGACTTAGTTCTCATGTTTCTGCCAAGAATGGAAAATTTGTCTGGAGCTTAAAAATCTGTCAGAAAATCATGAATTCCCTGTGAGAAAATCAATGAAACTACTTTTTTGACCCATTTGAGTGAACTTTATCTAGCTCTTTAAAGAATCCAAAAAAACGTTAACTCATAAGAAATGCTCTTTTAATAATAATATTTTAGATATTTAGTAGACTGCCAAATGCTCACTATGAAAAGTGATTAGTCAGATTGTGACAGTGTATTAATGAGTGGGAATATCTAATATAATTTTTTGTTCACATCAGTGCATCACATGCACTGGTTTATAATCTTCCTTTGAGAAAAGCTTCAAAGTAGACTACCATTTGATGGATTTTTAATTTTAATTATCTTATTTTACATGAAGATAAATATTTTCTCTGATGAAGATGAGGAAAGCTACAATGGGAAATTCCTATTCTTTGTGTAGAGTCATATACAAAAGGAAAAAGAGAAACAAATTGGCAAATGGTTGTTTCTTTAACAAGTGATAAATATGGTTGACCATCTTTTTAGTTACTCTCATCTATTAGTCAATATTAAATATTACTTATAAATTTGTAGATTGCTGGTAACAAAAGTGATGGAGTTTGAAGGACTCCTGATGGTAACAAGAAGCCTTTTGGTGCTGTACTAGTGGAGTAGCTTCACACAGGAGCCTGTCTTTCCTTCCAATGGCAATGAACAATGGCAAAGTATAAAAAGTAGCCTTTCAGTAATACCAACTGTATATGCAAGAGCTGCCAAGAGTGATTCCTCATCTCACTGATACTCTTGCTGGTTTTTCTTTCTCTGGGTTTTAGTACTGCTGACCCTGGTCTAAGGTCCCTGTTTGGGCACCAGTTGCAGTGAGGCTATGTCCTGCACCCACATCAGGCACCATTTCCTGTCAACTCTCCTGGGTGCCCTTGAACTGAGATCTAGACCTGCTAGTTAGTTCTCCCTAGTTGGAGGACAAATAAGATGGATGAGAAAGAGACACTAAGTCAGAGGAACATGTAGGCCATGAGGGCACTTCTACCTGTAGCAGGAAGGGGAGTGCCGAGCCCTTGGCTTGCCTCTGTTTTATTCACCCAAACATAACCTCTGCTGTCTTAACTGTTTCCTAATATGCAGTCACCCTCGGGTGCAACCTTTCTCCTTTGTGTTCCCAGAGGAGGCCAATTGGATGCTAATTCTCCTCTGGTCCTCAACATTTTACCTCACATGGTTTTACTGCCATGTTTTCAAGTGCATGTATTATTTTATTCTGTAACATTTAGTCTATCAACTGTATCTAGTACAGTTTTCACTTCATATGGTACAGAAGTTTGACTTCAATTGTTTTCCATCTTACATATATCACCATGTTTAAATTTTCTGTTTCTATAAACAGAACAAGTAACCTTTATAACAGCTATTTTTATGTTGCCAAAATGTCACTATGTGTTCTTTAAATTTTATTTTTCACCATACATTGACAAATTATGGTTTTAGATCTTTATGGAGCAGGAAGTACTATTATAGTTTATGAATACAATGTAGAATAACTGCATTTGCCTAGATCTATCACCTGAACTATTTCCTCTTTTTGTGATAATCTTAAATTCATTTAGTGGTTTTGAAATATATAATACATTATCATCATTTACTAAGTCACTGCAATCTGCAATGTATCAATAGAGGATCTCATCCTTCTGAGAAATTGAGGGTATGAAGTTGAGACTTTTCACCCATTTGCCATCTCCCCTTCTCTCTAGTTCCCACTTTCTGGTAATTTTCTTTCTCAGATAGTCTACAGCTAGTGAATGGATACATGTACTGTTGTATATTCATGCAAGCAACAATTGTAAACTGATAGAAATGAATAAACTATTTTCATGTGAAGTAATGTAGATGACTAAAAGGTTCAGAATTAGGTATGATTTTACCTTTAAATCTTGCAGAGACCAAACCAGAAGGGCAGAAGACCACTGATAGCCAAGACTTGGGAGTGTGGTTTGGTTACCATGAAAACACTGTCAAGTGGATTTTGGTGGAGACAGCAATTTAACATCTTGTGGTAGTGCTTGTATGACTCTTTCCATTCTGCAAAACTGACAGAGCTACACACAAAATCAAAGTGAAATACATTATATGTAAAATAAAAATGAGAAAATTTTAGGAACCTATTTATTTTTATTGCACATAAGAAATGTGCTTCTAAACTTGACTTTGAAAATATTTCAATGACTGACAAATATCATGGATTAAATTTCAGTCTTGACTGCAACATCCACCTCTGGTGGCTTTACTCTGCATTCTGTACATCTTCCTAAGATCTTTTCCTACATTTGTTTGAAATTTCCTCTAACTTCCTTCAGGATAGTGAGACTAATTGTTTAAAATAACACCAGACTCGGTTGCTGCCTCAGCTTGGAGAGACTCCACAGAGACCCAAGAGCAAGAGCGCTGACTACAGAACCCTGAGGAAACTGTATCCAGAAAGCCTTCCTCTTCACTCTTCTCTGCCTGGCAACCTCTTGCTTCTTTTCTGAGAACAGCCTCAAAATGTATTTCTGATTTTTCACCTTCTCTTCTTCCCTCATCCACCATGGCTCCTTCCTTCCTTTCATACATGTGGGGAGTTATTCAGTCCTCTGTCACTGAAATATAAGAAGAGGGATAAAAAGGGAAAAAAATTGTAATAGGCAATGGAATTCAATGTAATAGTATCATTAATCTCCCAAAGGAAAGTAACTATTAGTTTTTAATTTTATATTCAACAAAATTACATTCTCAAGATCAAAAAATTTAAACACAATTTTTACTCATCAAGAGGAGACTAGCTCTACATGCCCTGAAGTGCTCGTACATACTCATAGCTTTCACTAAAGGAAATTTGAATGGAATTAAGGCAAAGGTCTTCTTTATGTGGAAGAATAGTGAAAAGAGAGAAAGGGTAGTTGAATGTAGATAAGTTTAAAAGAGTCCTTTCTTGTAAAAGGGCGAATGTTGTCTTATGGGACCATAAACAGGAAAACAGAAGTAACAATGGGTAAGTTTAGAGGTGGGTGGCTATTCTGATATATAAATATACCTTATGGTTTCAGAAAGGAATAAAGATAAGAGTTAATATCTAATTTTCATAAGTATTCAGGGTAAAATCTCAGGTGAAACTCAAAGAAAGGATATGTGAACTCTGAATGGATTCTCTGTAGGGGAGAATGAAGGAGGATACAATTAAAAGTTGACAAAACAAAGAAAAGAGAAGTTTTAAAAATAACATATCAAAGCAGTATTAAGTCAAATACAAATATATTCAAAATATGGAATCTGATGAGGTACTTTGGCAAGTTAGATTGGATTTCTTCTTAGTTTGTATTTTTATTTTTTGACTTCGTTATACCGAGGATGAGACCCTCAGCCTCGTGCATGTGTGGCAGTGCTGCATGCCCAGCCCCGACACCACACTACGACATGCTGTCCTTTAGCGAAGTGCCTACAATGCCTTTGTATAAACATTAGCATATAGAGAGCAGTCATTACATACTAATATTTATTTCAGCAGGTATATGTTCTAGCGCAAGCTTTTATGTTTTAATAACTGGCTAAATCTACACAGAAATCAGTTTTAGAGGGTTACATATTTATTTCAACATTTTAGTCCTTTTGAGGGGGAGACCAGGGGTTGAACTCAGGGTCTTGTGCATGTCAGGTAGGCACCAGAATATTTTAACATTTTATTTATTATATAGGCAAAATACATGGGTGATTTTATCAGACTGAATGAAAAATTTACTAAATTGGTACAAGGTAAGTAAAGCACACACGGTGATGATGGCTTCCTACAGGCCATATTGAGGGACCCTAAGTTAGAGATCTGGAAAAAAAGGCACTGCCAAAAACATTTTTATTTTAGAACATTTAAAAACTTCCTTTTAAAACAGCATAATTTAAAGAAGTCATAAAAGAAGTTAGAATAAGCTTTCAGCTCAAAAATACATATGCTGCATTCTGAAATTCTGGAGTTACAGTACACTTGGAAATAAATTTGTATATGTAAATGTTGAGTTCAAAAAGAAAGAAAACCTGAAAATTGTGTGACTTAAGCATCCAGTGAAAGATTTTCCTTTTTCTTTTCTCTCTCTCTCTCTCTCTCTCTCTTTGGTGGGGGGGGGAAGGATGGGTGAGGGATTTAGGGGTGAGTGTAGAAAAGAAATGGTCTAAAGTAAAAACGAAAATCTAAAAAAAAAAAAGCCCTGAAGCCAAAAGAAGAAATTCATTTATTTGTACAATGAACTAGCAAGATCCATCAAGATTTAATAATCAAGAATGAAGAACGCTAAAAAATAGATACTAATAAAAGAATAGCAGACATAACTACAGTAAATTCAGAGACTAAAATGTTAAAGAATATATGTGAATAACTTTATGTTAATAAGTTTGAAAACTTTTATAAAATCAGAACAGTCTAGAGCAATCATAGCTTACCAGGTCTGTTTCAATAAGAAAGAGATATCTAACAGTTCTATAACCATTAAAAAATGATCAGTGGTTGGTTAAAATTCTTCCCATAAAGAAAGCATCAGACAGAATATTTTATGGTATATTTTATCAAACAGTGCAAGAACAAGTAAATCAAATGCTACAAAATGAATATAGAAAGAGAAATACTGTGCAAGACATTTTTCAAGTACACACAACTCTGATTCCAAACCTAACATTGATAGCAGGTCTAGAAATTTATTAGCCAATTTTACTCATGAATATATATATGCAAACACCCTAAATAAAATATTGACAAACTGTACCTAAGATGAATAAAAGAACACAATATATCATGACCGACTTAGATTTTTCTCAGAAATACAAGATTAGAATTCTATATTTAGAGTATTATCATATAGATTTAGTGTTTGCACCAGTATTTTAGAAAATGTGATGTGATAATTCATCATACTGAAGTATAAAAGCCATGAAATTAACAATTATAGGACACCATTAGATAAAATTCAGCATCTATTCATGATGTAAAATGAAGTTAAAATGAAAAAAACCCCTAAAATATTAAAAATTTGTATGATTTCATTATAAAGGCAGTGTACCAGAAAACAAATAACTAGAAATAATTAGAAGAAACAATTTCAACAAAAAACTATCAGTTACTCAATGCAGAATAAGACATCTATGAAAAAATGTAAGTTTTATTATGAAATGATTTCAAAACACAGCTGAGAAAATTGTGAAATAGCAATGTTAATGGCTGCAAACACTCAGGTATCCAAAATATTTCATTTCTCTCTCCAAAGTAATCTATAATCCCAGTGTAATTATAATGAAAAGATGAAGTATTTATTTTCAGATTTAGGTAAACTAGAGTAAATTTATAGACTGAAAGAAGTAAAAGTTATCAGATAAATATAAATAAGAGTAATAAGGGAGTGTTTGTTATATCAGACAACAAAATTTTTTATTATATAATTATAATTTACAGTGCTACATCAGGGAAGGGTTAGCATATGAAACTGAAAATTATGAAGTAGTAGAAATGATGAGCTAATATCAACAAACTGGCATTATCTGATTTTGATTTCATAGATTGCTTTTTATTCAAAAAGATTTTATAACTCACTTGAGGATAGATTACTTTTTATTTATAAGATTTTATAACTCATTTGAAGATCTACATTCAGTTCAACATAGTAATAAAGGGAGAATTTGTTCTGTATTCAAGAAATAAGGTAAAAAAAGTAGAGTTAATTTATGTAAGTTTCAACATTGGTAAAATGTGTTTACCCTATGAACATCAGTTTCTCATGTCTAAAATGACTTGAGTGACATCTTAGATAATGATCAGTATAATTTTCACAGGAAAATTTACAATTCAATGAAAATAGAAATGTTTAAGGTACTTATGTGGTCTGGAAAAAGAAAAGGGACAAAGTCATTGAAAAATGATGTTTTTGTAACTAATATATTTAAATGTGCTGTTTTGGATATGAGCAAAGTTGGCTATGAGATATGAATTCCAGGTCAAAGTAACTAATCCCTCACGTTTTCTTCTTTCGTAATTATTTCAGCTAGGGCAGCTTCTTTGTGTTTGGATTACTATTGTATATGGTTACAAGCATTTTTGGAATTCTTATTCACATATCAATTTGAGGAAAATTGATCTTTGTTATGCTAAGACTTTTACTCTGTAAACATAGTAATGTCTCCCTATATATTTTTGCTGTATTTATATCTAAATATTGCTTTTTTAGGTGACTATGCATGGGATTGCACTTTTAATGTCAGTATCCACATGTTCATTGCTAGTTATAAAGAAATGCAATACATTTTTGTATTATTGTTTGTATTGTCATACACTGTTGAACTGTTTATTAAATATAAGAGCTTTGAGGAGATTTATCAGGCTATTCTACATAGGAAAGCATATCTTCTGAAAACAAAGACAGCTTTGTTTATCTTTTCAGGTCTGTATACCCTCTTCCTCTTCTCTCTGCCCCAGTCCCTCCTTGGCTGTTCCTTGTTTTATAGCACTGGCTACAAATCCCAGCACTATGCTGAGCAGGCACAATAACAAAAAATAACCATAGACTTTCTTCTTAGTCTTAAGGAGAATATTTAACTTTTGCAACAATAAATATAGCAATCCATGTCTCGGCCTTTTTCCAAATTCTACATCCTCTTTGCTTTAGTTCTTCTGTGCCATTTCACCACTGTGGGGACTGTGTTTTTGCAATACTCTGATATGTTTTGGCACCATATTGCCCTCTCCTTTCTGACTGTGGCATTCCTTTCTTCCTCTCACATGTATCAGAAACATTTTGACTCAAGTCAGGCCACCCACATAATCCAGAATAAGTGATATTCCTCAGGACCATCAGCTAAGCATAGAAGCCCAACCTCTTAGACTGTGTAGAGTTAACTCATTCACAGGTCCTCAGGATCATCTGAGGCATCTTTGAGAAGCAAGTTGACCAACAAAAGAGGAAGACAGACTGGTAAGAAATTTCAAAGATGTAAGTATGCAATAGATTTAAGAAATGTCATGATTTGGACCAGAGAGGGGCTACATTAGGGGAATAAACACTGAATGTTTTATATTATGTAGCAAATCCTGTTTCATGCTGTATATTTGAATTTTAGGTGTGTAAGACTTACTTTGTCAGACTTATGAATGAATCTGACCTACAAATGTTCTTCTGCAATGAACTCATTCATGTTAAGGACTTGCTCTTTTTTTTAATTCAAATTTTTATTGGTACATTATATATACACATCCTCATCATATTCAACATTGAGAATTTGTACCAGTATATGATACAACTTGATTCTCACGTTTTGCCATTCCCTTACTCACCTTACCACCCCGCCCCCTGAATATATAAGCTTTGTTTACTTTTACAGTATTATCACATTTTCCCCTTATTTATCCCTACACCTATTTCCTTTTAAATATTTTTATTTTACAGTATCTAAGCTATATATACTAGAACTCATTTACATCTTTATTTTCTCATACCAGAGAAAAGATTGACATTTATACATCTGTGACCTGTTTATTTCACTTATGAGGATGTCCTGAAGGAGTCTCGTTTGTCCACAATGATAATCTGCAAGGTTTGCTGGGTTTTTATTCTTTCCTCTTGCTCTCTTTGCTTCCTTACTCCTTTAAGATAAACTACCTGTACCCAAGCCTGAGTCTCTGTCTTCCTTTGAGATAATAAACCGTAGATTAGACAGTGGATCTTCCTTTAGATAACAAGTAATAGCTTTCAAAAGTGACAGAATAGGACTTGAAAGTTTAGCTATTCCAAAACTATGATGAGATACATTGAAAATATAGTAATTAAGTTAAATAGTTTCAAGTGAAAAGAATGCTGTGGGTTACTATCATTGATCCTGGCCTACAAGGATGTCATGAGAAATGGAGATTCAGCTCCCCCGGAGTGTGAAGGCAGAACTGGAGCACTTGCTAATTTAAGTCATGTCTACCATCTTTCCATAGTCTCCACTTCACTGTTTTCCAGAGTAGAGTGTGAGCTATGGGATGAAAGGGAGCTGGCTGTTATAACAATCAGGTATAAGAGAAGAGAAAATCGGTATTCATTTACAGTATAACCTCCTGTTCAGATGTCACAGATGCTCTTTAAATCACTGTGCAAATTTATAGACTCTGCCACTCAGTGTAAAGCATTAATGAAACATGCTTCAAGGCATTATATTATGAAAAATAATGCAGAGGGCTGAGGAAGACATATACACCCTCCAGATCGAGACAGACTCTACATTGGAAGTCACATATTATAAATTTATGCATACTTTTACTGAGGTTGACAAGAGTTGCCTTGGCAGGTGAAGTCAGCTGGGAACCTAGCTGTATCATGCTCCTGACATCCAAAAGCTTTCAGGGTTCAAGGCAATCAGTCATATGGGTGCCTACATGCAATATTATTCTGCCTAGATTTCTTCATGCATTATATATAGGTTAAAAGAGGTTGCCATAAATAGTAGGTTCATAGAAAGGACAGGCTGAACATTTGAACTCTGCAAAAGAAAAGGAAAGGGAGAAAAAGTCCATTTTTCACTTTTTTTCCTGGAGTCGCCTTCACATACCCCCTCCATGCAGGTGACCACAGAAGCAACATTAGCTCAACATTAAAATTCGATTGCCTTTTTCTCAATTCTACTCTGACAGGTCCCCTGCATGGCAGAGAAGCCACGTGGCTGAATTAGTGGGTCTCTGCACAAATTGGGTCAGATGTTGCTTCTGCTTGACTTACTTAAGATTGATTGGTAATTAAGTGGTTCAAAATTAGTCCTTTCCTAGTGGAGCAAACCTAGTGTAGTGCTGTTCAGATGGTTCTAGACCTTCAGAGGATTGAAGAAAAGAATGAGAGTGAGAAACATAGACTTTTGAAGAGTCTTAGTGTCAAAAGAAGAACGAGATATAGTCTCCCCTGTTGATATCTCTGAATGGGGGTTAATGCTTTCCATGATGAAAAGCCAATGAATGAGCAGAATTGCAGGTGACATAAATGATTTCTGAAGAATGCAGGGAAAGGTGAGCATCCATTTTCTTTCTCAAATCAATGTCAGTGATTTATAGACCGGTCAGCACAGAGGGAAGTAGACTTATTCTACCTGGTAGCCTAGGTAATGCTTAGTGAGTGACTTTGGAGATCAAAGTGGAGGAGAGAGGAGAACTGAAGGAGAGGAAGTGGCAGTGCATGCCGGGAAGGTCAGCTCAAGGTCGGACAAATAAGTTCCGGAAAGGAAGCCCTAATCCTACTTTTTCAGGGTCTGGAAGAGGACGGTAAGCACTGGTGAACCTTCAGTTAAAGTCACCTGCTCTTTGCTTCTTTAGAAATGTGTGAATATGTACATGTCTCTGTTATGAGGAATAATGAATAAAATAATAAACATTATGAAATACATGTACACTCATCTCAATGAAGTGTCCTGAGGGACAAGGGCATATACTGAGGGGGTGGCAGTACTGAGGAGACACTGCTGAGACTTTCTATCTTCAGGGTGACCAGAAAATAATGATATAATTCAATATGTCTCTCTAAGAAAGACATACTTCAAGATCCACCCTACAATGACTTCTTTAGGGGAGTTTTGGGAATGAATCAAAAAGCATCAATCACAATTAAGAGATGGCATAATTAAATTTAACTCAATGCAACTATATTCAAAGGGAACACAATCTTAGATATTTATTTTCTAGAATCTGATGGACGCTTCTACAGAACTTCCTTTAAACTTGATATATATCTCAAGAAATTTTAGGACCAACCAGATGGCACTGGTTGCTTTAAAATACTTTGCTTTTACTGATTTGGAGGATAAATGATACACAATTTTGTGTGGTTTTCTATTTTGAGTCCTGTGACTATCAGAAGTATTTTATGGTGTATATTAATTTTATGAAATTTCTCGGGGAATAAATAGTTACAAGGCACTGAAAGAATTATTTCAAGCAATTGGACAGGGATCCTAGGTTTAAAGGGCCTGCATAGTCTATAAGTAATACATTTATAGTGTACAAAAAGAAAAGAAAGGCTATCACAAGATGGGTGAAAAGGAGACAGGGTTGGGAAAGAGAATAAATAAAAGGAATTAAGATATGCTGTGTATCAACTTCCCACAAAGAAGAGGGCATTCTATACTCCTCAAACATACTAATAAACAAAACTAACCTACACTGAAAAAATGGCCCTACCATCTCTCAAGTAAATGCTAAAACGTAAAAAGAGATGATAATGGCTCTATGTGATAGGAAATCACTGGGAGTGAAAGTATAATTTGTTATATGTTGAATTGATTAAACAGACACTTTTCAATGGAAAAAGTGTCAGATAAGCCAGGGGAAACGGCTAAGAAAACACATAAATGCTGGGAAAAAGAAGGATGGGTAGAGAAAGAAGAACTTGCTGAACCGCACTGTATGAAGTGAGCGATCCTGGAGCAGTGGTCGAGGGTCCCCTGTCAGGGGCTCTCAGGGTCAGCTGCAACACCGAGGGCTTTGCCCAGGGCTCGCTGAGGACTGATAGAAAAAGAGCGAAGCGAGCGCTGCCTGCAGGACACTGATTTAGTAACAGAACTTCAGACGCTTTCACCTGGCACCCGCACCTGCACTAAAACGTACCGGAAGAGAAGAGCCGCGGAGTGAAAGGGAAGGTCCCGGTTGAATAACGCAAGGTTGGTGCGCAGTGGCACCGCAGAGCGATCTCCTTGTCACTGTGCGTTGTTGATCTCAGAAGGACAGAAGAAAGAATTCGGAATGTTCTTCACACAAAGAAGTTACTAGTGTTTGAAGAGGTGGATATGCAGCCCTTGAGTGAAACTTGACACAGCACATACAAGGAAGTATCACACGAAAGTCCATTAACATGTACAAGTTCAGTGCTGCCGTGAACTAAAAATAACTTTAATTTAAATTTTCAAAATGAATTTAAAAATAATGTCATGATTGTATTCTGCGTTCCTGACGCCAGGGCGGTTCCTGACGCGCCGCACAAGCCGGCTGGTGGCGGAGCGCACTGTCACTGTGCACTACCACGTGGAAAGCAGGCTTACAGGCTGGGCGGCCTTGAACAGAGATGGGCCGACCAGCAACTTCCGTTATCACAGATGTGGGAATTGGATGCTTGTTAGACACTTTTAAATGACGTGAAATCCTTTAAACACTTTGCTGCTCTGTTTAGGGAATTCTTTTTTCCTTTCTTGACTAGTGGGTGACCTATTATTGTTGAACTTAATTTTAAAAGTTCTGTATCACTTGACTGGTTAGAATTATAAGTCACTTTTTAATATTTATCTGAAAGTACTATTTTGGCTTCCAATATGTTTTTAAGTAATAGCCTAAGAAAATGAACAAAGATTGTCCTAAGTAAAGCTATGTGAGTCAGAGTCTCAGCTGTCTGAAGATATTTAATTTTTAAATATAGTTGCCTAAAATTGTATTTCTCAAGAAAAATCTCAAAAATATCTTAAACAGCCATTTTCATATCTCTGGTATATGGATATTATATTTTATTTTCCAGGTTCTGTTCGTGTTTGGCTGTTTTTGAATTGTTCTAATGTAGCTATTAAATTTTTTTTCCTCCTTCTCACTAAATTACTCATTACAATGTAAAGGTTTTCAATATTTCAGTTGATCTATTGTTACAATAACATTCTACCATGTGCATAATATTCGATTGAATAGATAAATTATAATTAATAAATAGTACTCTCTCGAGAGGCCTCACAATTGCTCACAGTTTTTGTTATGGTAAGCCATGCTACTGTGGGCTATAATATCATCTCTGTTTTTCCCAGTGACAAATATTTATAAATAATAATACATTGAAAGTTTTGTGCTGACAAGTTCAAATGTAAATAAGCCACCAAATAGTTTCACAGAGATGACAATCTCGAAGGAAATTATGTGAATATCTCACAGTGCCGTCATGAAGACCCAGTACCGAAACACAATGGCAGGAAACGTAACTGAGTGGTGTAGACCAGGGACACTGGAAAAGAAAAACAACCGCACTGATCCAAGAGGGTTTAGGAGGAAGACAAGGGAAGAACCCCACGGCGAAGAGATGACATCCGACGGGGCCAGACACTCAGTTTATGAGAGGCTCAGCGGCGAAATCCGAAGCAGGTGTTTGGAATCATGGAAGCTTAGTGTTAATGTTAGAGTCCAGGAAGAGATTGCATTTGGAAAGAGATGCAGGAACTTAATTATCTGTGTGGTTTTTACAATAAGATATGAGCAGTAATAACACAGAGAACAAAGCAAAGGACTTTTGATAGCCCTGGATATA
>PVIR01033919.1:0-17403 GCA_004026965.1 Petromus typicus
GAACCTGAAACTATACTATAAAGCCACCATGATAAAAAGTGCATGGTACTGGCAAAGTAACAGACCTGAGGTCAATGGAGTAGACTAGAAGATCCAGAAACTACTCCAGATACACTGAGCCACCTCATCTTTGACAAAGGAGCCAAAAATCCTCAATGGAGGAAAGATAGCCTCTTTAACAAATGGTGCTAGAAAAACTGGGCTTTTACTTGCCAAAGACTAAAACTAGATCTAACTCTCACCATGTACCAAGCTAAAATCAAAGTGGATAAGAGACCTAAATATTAAAACAGACACTCTAAACCGGTTGCAGAACAGGTTAGGTAAAACTCTCAAAGGCATTGGCTGAGGGAAAGACTTCATGAACAAAACTTCTATAGCACAGAAATTGGCTGAAGAAATCAACAAATGGGACCTCATTCTTTTAAAAAGCTTCTGCACAGCAAAGGAAACCACCAACAGTGCAAATAGGCAACCAACAATGTGGGACAAAATCTTTACCAGCTGTTCCTCAGACAAAGGGCTACTATCTAGAATATATAAAGAGCTCAAAAAAATCAGCCCACCCAAATTTAATGACCCAATTCAAAAACGGGCATCTGAAATGAGCAGATATTTTTCAGAGGAAGAAGTAAGAGCAGCTAAGAAGCATATGAAGAAATGCTCAACATCATTAGTCATTCAAGAGATGCAGATGAAAACAACACTCAGATTTCATCTCACTCCACATGGAATGGCTGCCATTTCAGAATTAGCCAGCAGCAAATATTGGTGAGGCTGCAGAGAAGGAACCCTTCTCCACTGTTGGTGGGACTGTAGACTCATACAACCCCTGTGGAGATCAGTTTGGAGGTTCCTCAAAAAGCTAAGATTGGAGGTCCCATTTGACCCGGCCATTGCCCTGCTAGGTATATACACACAAGAATTAAGACTCATATCACAGTGACATATGTGCACCCATGTTTATAGGAGCTTAATTTGTGATTGCTACATCTTGGAGACAACCCAAGTGTCCATCAACTGGAGCCTGGATAAAAAATATGTGGTTCTTCTACAGAATGGAGTATTACTCTGCCATAAAAAATGATAAGTTTGAATCATTTCTAGTTAAATGGACATACCTTGAGGATATCCTCATAAGTGAAATAAGTAGGTCACAGATAGGTACATATCGCATCTTTTCTCTGGTATGAGAAAATAAGGGTGTAAATGAGTCCTAGAATTGTATGTTATATATTGTGAAATAGAAAATACTCAAGGTATAATGGGGTGAAGGGGGAAAAATAATGAGATTATAACAAAAAAGTAAGGAAACAAATTTTATGTATATGGGGGTGGTAGGGTAGGTAGGGCTATGGGAAAAAAATAAGAATTAAATTGTGTCTTATTCTGGTACAGATCCCCATTATGGAGTGCAACCATGATGCATATATGTAATGTACTAGTAAAGATTTTTAAAAAAGAAAACTTTATCTAATCCAGCTTCACCAATCCCACTGATTTGGGCGTAACAAATCTCTAATTCTAAATCGAAGGTTAGCAAGGCCTGTAGGAAAGGCAGTGTGGTAATGAGGACTGAGGCTTTAGGACCAGAAGCTCCATGCTGAAGGCTCCAGCCTGGCACTTACTTTGTCACTGGTATAATATGTTTGGCCTCCCTGAGTCACTCTTGCCCACTGTCTGGTGGACACAGTCACATCTGATTCCGGTGTTGCCCTAAGCATTAAATAAGAATGTGCTTCTAAAGGGCCAAGCAGGGCACAGAGAGGACTTACAGTAACAGTCAGGGTTGATGATGCCACAGATGAGAACAGTGGTGAAGAAGAAGATGAAGGTGAGGAGAATGAAGCTGATGAAAGATAACCAAGGCCTGAACAGTCCCTCCATGGGTTGAAGCTCTCCATCTCCGACGGGTGAGAACTTACCCATCAGTCGATTTCCGCTCTACAGACTAATTTTTTCAGACTGTTGTCAACTCATAGAGCTAGAAAAGAACCCTGTACACAAAACAGCTACCAGCTCCGGATTAGAGACAGGACAGGACAGAGAGAGGGAGCATGCGTGCACGCACACACATACACACACACACACTTCACCTTTTGCTTTCTCCAGGTAATGCTGCCCCAACATGAAGCATTTATGCACCAAAGCACCCACTGTGGTCCCACCCCCCAGGCCTGATCCACGTGTGGCCTCTCATCTCAGTTCAGCCCAGGTGCTTATTGGGATCTGAAACTCAGAGATTTCCCTGCTCTCTGAGACACAGAAATCTACTTTGGTACAATACTATAAAAATGAATCCTTGTAACTCATTTACATGCATGCTAACAATTGGAAATGGGACTGGGAGTTCTTTTATACATGAGATTTTGTAAGAGGCACAAGGATTAAAAACTTAGGGTAAGCTTTGCCGTGAGTGGATGCTGGTAATAAAAGTAACCAGTGAGAAATATTCAAGGACCATTTCCAGAAAACAGGGTAGTAGCTCAAAGCAGAAAAATACAATAATTAAATTGCTCAGAAGCTGACAGTGTGCATAAATGCAGCACATCAAACTGGGCTTTTAGATTCACTTTGCAAATCTCATTTGGATGGCGTCCTGTCTGAGCTGAATCCTGGACTGCCTACAGACCTCGGGTCAGTTCTCTCTTTTGCAAAGGGTAGTTCTTATTGGGATTTCTCTTCCTGTCCTAGATTGTCTGTTTATGCCGCACCAGGTTTCAAAGTCTTTTCATTTCTACCTGAGAAAACAGCAGCTGCAGGAGGAAGGGAGGCAGAGGAGTGTCTGTGTTAGGGTCTTTCTGCTTCGAGTGGTCGCCTCACAGATGAGCCAGATTTGTGCTTGTGGAATAACCTCTGAGAGCCACTGCTCAAGCACTTGTAAGTTGCTAAGCTGGGCCCCTTTCACCAAGAGATCATGGTAGTTTATATGTGTGTCTGTAAAGATGAGTTCAAAATTTATCACGCCAAAAGAAGGGACTGGAAGTGTCTGAAAAAGCTTAGTTTATGGTACAAATGCTGCAGAGATATGAAGAGATTTTAAAGTCATGGGCTTTCAAAAGACATAGATGGATTATCAAATATTGTTTTTACTGGGAATTTATACCTTGGAGGGAATTTACAGAGCACCAGTAAGATTCTGTGTGTGAAGAGTTTCCATGCTCCCAAGTCTTCAGTGCTGTCAGTGGGGTTTTTTTTAAAGTACAGATGCTCCGCTGGTTATGAAGGAGTTGTGTCCCAGGAAATCTATCTTTAAAATATAAATCAAAATGCATTTCTTACATCTAACCCTCTGAACATCACAGCTTAACCTAGCCTGCCTTAAATGTGTTCAGAGCACTTAAACTAGTTCAGTTGGGCAAAATCATCTAGCACATTATTTTATAAAAAGCTATTGCATATTTCATGTAATTGTTTGAATATCTATATCCAAAAAGTACTGGCAGCGCAGCACACAGCAGTGTGCTGCCTCCACTGAAGATGGCTTTGCAGGCAGAAGGACCTGCAGCTCACTGGCTGTGCCTAATAGCATATACAAGTATTCAGGCTAGGAAAAGGTCGAAATTTAAATTATTGCTTGTGTAGTAGTCTAAAATCGAAACAATAATAATAAGTCAAACCATCATCAATTTCAGTGTCAATATTAAGAAATACTTTCTTGGGCCAGGGAGTTAGCTCAGTGGTTCCGGTGCCTGTCTTGCAAGCTCAAGGGCCTGGGTTCGATTCCCCAGTAAGCACATACCATACTAGGCATGGAGACTCATGCCCAGCAGCAACCAGTACCACATACAACAGTGCCGGGCATGGTGGCTCACGCCTGTAATCCCAGCACTTAGGAGGCAGAGGCAGGAGGATTGCTGTGATGTGAGTTTGAGGCTGAGCTCAGGGCCAGCCTGAACCACAAAGTGAGACCCTGTCTCAAAAAACCTGAATGAAAGAAAGAAAGAAAGGAAGGAAGGAAGGAAGGAAGGAAGAAAGAAAGATACTTTCTCTGCTCAAAAGAGCATTCAGACCACTACCATCCTCTAAGTTCATGGGGCAGTTGGGGTCCAGACGAATAGGAAATCTGGGGGCAGGCTTGTTCCTCCCCCCTCGGGCTGGGGCACTCAGGACCCACTGGAGTTCAACCGCCCAGTAGAGTGTAAAGCGGGAACACGTGGGTGATGAGCAGTGAATGGAGACGGGAGAGCTGGGAGAGTGTCACAATGGCACTTACTCTGAGGCAGTGTTTATATCACAGTCTGTTCAAAGCTAAGACCAAAAATGAACGTGAACCAAGAACACGACTTCATGGAAAGATCTACCTCCATCTGCCAGGCTCCTACTCTGGCGGCCTCCAAAGTGCCCTTCAGTAAAGGACAGAAAGCCTTTGCCAGGCTCAACCGCGCAGAATAAGATAGAAAAAAGTGGCAGGACGCATCTGTCCTCTGCTCCCTCTGTCTCTAGAGAAGAGGAAGAATTCACACAGCACCTGTCCGATGCGGCAGTGTGGGAAGAGAGTCCTGCCCTCCTTCTCCTCCACTGGGCCAGGAGGGAGAAAGCTCATTTGGCTGGAGAGTTTAGAGAGGAGAGACAGCAGCACTTCCAGCCAGACTGCGGTGTGGAAAAGCGTGCTCCAGACTCTCCCCCGCTGCCCACCCACGGGGCGGGCGTCCTGTAGGCAGGAGGGCAGAGGCTGAGGGGCTCCAGGGTCATTCGGTGCATGGACTGATGGGAAGTCCCCTGTCCATCTGTCTACCTCTCATCACCCCGCCCAGCTCTTACTAGAGTGAAGCAGAAATGTTCACCAACCTTTTCTTTTTTAAAAAACTCATTCTATCTAATTTGGTAAGATACTGAAAATTTACCATTTTAGCCATTTCTAAGTGTGAAATTCAGTGGCATCCAGTACACTCATTGTTGTGTAAATATCACCACCATCCATCTCAAAAACTTTTTATCGGGCTGGGGATTTAGCTCAGTGATTCCGGTGCCTGTCTTGCAAGCACAAGGGCCCAGGTTCAATCCCCAGTTACCACATACAATACTGGGCGTGGAGACTCACATCCAGCAGCAACCAGTACCACATACCACAGTGCCGGGCGTGGTGGCTCATGCCTGTAATCCCACCACTCACGAGGCAAGAAGCAGGATTGCTCTGATGTGAGTTTGAGGCTGAGCTCAGGGCCAGCCTGAACTACAAAGCGAGACCCTGTCTCAAAAATAAATAAATAAATAAAAACCTTTTCATCTCAAACTGAAATTTTGTGTGCTGTAGAGAGTAACTCCCCATTCTTCCTTCTCCCTACCCTTGGGAGCCACTATTTATCTTTCTGTCACTGTAATTTTCCCTACTCCTGGCACCTCATATAAATAGAATCACACAGAATTTGTCCTTTTGTGACTGTTTCACTTAGCATAATATGTTCAACGTTCTAGTTCCTTCTGAGGGTCTGTGACTATTTGTGCACTAACAAATGAAGCTACTACTTCCCAAGCAAGATCCTCCCCTCTTCTATGACTTTATCCATCAGGCCAGGCAATAAGGAAAGCACTTAACTGTTCCAATCATATGAAAATTCAGTGTTAAAATCTCAAGACTAGGGAATAGAAATATCCCACACTAGTTATTATTGGCTAATATTTTTGTTAATCTCACTGTTCTGTACTCATTTAACTGAAAGTCCTTCACAAAGGCCAATGTGTATGTCTCATATCAGAGGCATCGAGCACATACACTGCTTCCAGAAAGGGGTCAAGGAGCCTCTGCAATTGTGCCAGGGTTGCTAACACCTCAAAAGAGCTACATAGTAAACATGAAGATGAAGAATGGGCAAAAATAGTCCTATCCCACAAGGGTACAACAAAGTATGTACATTTGACTGCTGCTATAACAAGTCATCGAAAATTTAATGGCAGATAGTTCAAATTCACAGTCCTATAATTCTGTAGGTTAGAAGTAGAATGTGTTAACACTAAACTAAAATCAAGGTATAGGCAGGGCTGCTCTCTATTTTCCTGCCTTTTCAGCTTCTAGAGCCCATGGTCTCTCCCTCCATCTGGCTCTTCTTTCAGAAGCACATTTCCCCTTAGGAATCCTCTTCCATTTAGGAAGGCCCTGCAGTCCCACTGACCCATCTGGGTGATCCAAGATAACCTCATTAGACAGAGGTTGTCTATAACCTGACTCCACATGCAACCTTCATTTCTTTCTGTGGTCTCATCTTAGGGATTCTTAGGTTTCAGAAATTAGGATATGGATATTTTTAGAGGACTGCTACCCTGCCTACCAGGGCTAGGTAGCAAAAAAGAGAAGCAAACTGGACCTGATCCAGAAAAAGATACTGATTTTTTATGTGACAGTCTCTTGGTTCTTAATGTTAACTGCTAAACCAAATATAAAACAAAATATATGCTGTGCACAGCAAAGAAAATGCCTCTCTCGAGACCACATGCATGGGATACAATCTCTGTTTCCAGAAACAGCAGTCACTCTTATCTCTGCACGTTGGTGCCGCCTGCTCACAGTGAGCATGCCATGCTTGAGCAATAAGACTTTCTGCCTCCATTGCTTCTGCCAGGAGCTCAGAGGACTGTCCAGGAGAGCATCTGGAATAATTCAAGCAACACAGAGGAGACGGGTTGTCCTCCCTCAGAAGAAATCACCAAATATTTAGAGAAATTAATCACTTCAAAGTAACTAAAACTGCATAGGTGATTGAGAACCATCCATAAGAGATTCCTACCATGCCAGAAACAGGGGGAAAAAAGTCTCAAAGGGAAGTTATATGCCCTGAGAGATTCTCTACACAATTCAAGTTTGGGAACTGAAGAAGAGTTGCTGCACCTTGTGCGATTCCTTGCTGTCTCCCTGCTGCACCTTGTGCGATTCCTTGCTGTCTGCCTCGCTGCAGCCCCTGTGGCCTGGGATCAGAATGCCTGCTGAGACAACGCCAAGGACTTCTCTGCCCTAGCACCCTGACACTCACCCCTCCATCAGCCCTCCACTCATCCCTTCCTTCCCAGCTCTCCTCCTGGTCCAAGACTCATGTTCTCAAAGCTCTGGCCTCTAGGACTTTCCAAAGTTCCCTTTATTTGTCTCCCCATTCACTGAGAAAATGGGTAGCTCCCTGGAATATCCAACAACTGTCTGCTAAGAGGAGCAGTCAGATGTGTTCACCTGATCTCACATGTGTTTTAGGAAAGTGTGTCTATCTCACTTAGCTTTGAGATCCCAGCACTTAGCACAGAGTCTGCAATTTACTGCAAATAGAAAAGAAAAGAAAGGAAATGAAGGGTAAGAAGGAGTAGATAGTAAAAGTGCAAAAAAGCACTCTATTCAAAGAAATGTAGTGCACCCAGATTAACATAACAAATATACATAGACATCACTCAGACACACCAAACAAATTCCTTATCTATTCCAGAGAACAGCAGCTCCATCAGGACACACTGAGGACAGATCAGCAGCATTTCTGGGGAAGGTGCCCACTGTCTGGAACTCAGGCTTTTCCAGCCAGTTTCTGTTGCCAAGTGGCATGTAGCTAAGAAAGGCTGACCTTCTGACAGCTCACTTGGTCCTACTCCTGCCTAGAGCAGCTCTGGGTGTTTCCTGGAGGCCATTGCAGCAGGAACAGGTGCACCTCATCAATCTTAAAGTTATACAACTCACAGTAAGATTGAAAACACAGTGCAATACTGTGTAGTCAAACATGAGCATGGTCATTAATCACACTCAGCCTTTCCAGGCTAATGCAGCCTAGTCGATCTGTTACATGTGCTGAATTTAAAACAAAGGTCAGCTACCCAAGGTCTCTGGAATTTAGGCTGAAAGCTTGAAGTCTAAATCCAGAGCCAATCCAGAAGAAAATGGCCTGAGGGAGAAGGAAGGAGAAAGAGAGAGAGAGAGAGAGAGAGAAGGTTATACCTAGATATCCCCTCAAAGCCTCATGTGGTCATAAGTGAGGCTTTTCAGAGGTGACTGGATCTAGAGTGTGATGCTGGGATTGATTCTCACAGAAATGCTGAGTTTAAAGGCACTAGGATTAAGGGTGTGAACGCTGCCTGCCCTAAGCAGTCTCAGTAAAATAAAAGGGGCAGGGAGATACTGTTTAGGTCTACTTAAGGGAAGGTAGCCTAAAATACGAGGGTCAGAGAGTGGCTTGTCTGTGGTCTCTTGTATGCTTTTTCTGTCTTCCACCTGCTGTTTCTCTTCTGTGATCCCCCTCTGCCACCCACCCTGCCCTGCAGCCAGCCAATTATAGCTGAAACCTCAACAGACTATGAGGCAAAACCTTGACTTTTGGAATCACATATTCTGTCCAAGCAATAAAACCATAACTAAAATAGGGAGGAAAAGAGGTGAGAGGGAAAGGAAAGGAAGGAAAGAGGAGGAGAGGGAGAGGTGAGGAGGGTTACCAAGCTTTCAAGTGTTTTATCCCAGACATAAAGTGGGTAGAATGCACTCATAAGCAGGCCTCCTCTCCCTCAGAGAGGGATCACAATTCCTTACCATCTGCATTGTTAGATGGGGGCCTGAGACAGCTCCAATTTGAACCTGCATGTTCTCATTCTGCTGGATGGTCACACAGAATCAGAGGCCCTATAGTGAGACAGAGATGCCAGGACATTGATATTTTATCCTGGATAATTACCCCAAAGCTCAGTCCTACAATTTAGATGAATAAGAAATACACCTTGGTTTATTAGCCACTGAGATCGGGAGGGGCATGGTCTTAATGCAGCATCACTTACCTGAACCTGACTAATACAGGAAATTAAACACCAAGTTTCCAGAACCAACTTACAAGAGACTTTTTAAAAATTTTATAAAATAGAGTTGCACACTGGCCAGGACCTAATCAGAGCTCAGTAAACACATGTTGAATATTGTATGAATTGTTTTCTTGACTTCTAATCAGTCCTATATCTTATCTCTAATAGATCTCTTTCTCCTTCCTCACTCCAAGCCCTGTCTTTGCCTCTATCCAAATGCAAATTCTATTCCCTTTAACAGCCAGCCCAGGTCTTTCTTTGCCAACACTTGACTATTTCACTCAGTCTGAAGGCTTCAACCTAAACAACTAGCGCACTAAGAATCAATAGCAGGCCGGGGATTTAGCTCAGTGGTTCCGGCGCCTGTCTTGCAAGCGCAAGGGCCCAGGTTCGATCCCCGGTTACCACATACAATACTGGGTGTGGAGACTCACCCCAGCAGCAACTAGTATTTACATACCACAGTGCCAGGCGTGGTGGCTCACACCTGTAATCCCAGCACTCGGAAGGCAGAGGCAGGAGGATTGCTGTGATGTGAGTTTGAGGCTGAGCTCAGGGCCAGCCTGAACCACAAAGTGAGACCCTGTCTCAAAAAAAAAAAAAAAAAGAATCAATAGCACACAGGTCAGTGGGTTTGTGGGTTTCTTGTTCTTTTCATCTTCTTTTTGTGTATAGAGTGGGCACAAATTATTCTGGCAAATTCACCTGAGATGTGAGAAATATACCACTTTCCTACAACAGTTCTCATTACCCAATGTTAACCATTGGATCAGTGGATAATACAAACCTGACTCCTGCCACAGACTGCTGTTAAATCAGTGTTGGGTTCACCCTGACCTGATCTTGTTACCTAAAATGATTAAGCATAGTGATTGGTCTACGAGCTGGTTACATGACCCATACCTGGCCAATCAGAATTTTTTCCCAAGTTTATTCCAGTTAGAGTTGGGGTGTAAACAATGGAGTGTGAAAACTATGAGTCATTCTCTCTCCTCCTGAGAAGTTTAGATGACATACAGACACTGAAGTAGACATTCTGAAAGAAGTCAAGCCCAAAACTTCAGTTTTCCAAGTCACACCTCCCTTTCTTCCCAATTTACTCATAGGAATGAAATTTTCTTTTACCTATATGATCTCCAGGGGATTTTGATCAAGCATAATAAGAAACAATCTTGAGTAATTCAAAAGTTAAGCCTCTTGAGGGATTAACAAGTCAGACATACTTTGTGGGCCCCACCTTGTGCAGGTGTATATTTCATGTTATAGTTATAGCTTTGAATAAAATAAAATAGACAGGGGAAGGTGAACACAAAACTGATTCATAATATTTATCATCAGAGCAGTGGTCCCCAGGATTAATGGCACTAGGGTTGGGATTGTGGAAGACAACATGTCAATTGGGATTGGCTCAAAGGCATGAGCAGCCAGGTCCTTCACATGTGCAATCCATAGTGTGATTCATACTCTCGTGAGCCTCTATGCCACTGATGATCCTGGAGAAGGCGGAGCTCAGGCAGAAAAGCAAGCGATGGAGTGGTGTAAATACACACAAAACTTCATTTGCTTACTCACCACCCATCTTACCCTGTGGGGCCTGGATCCTAATTACCCCTTACAGGTAACTGTCCACAGCCAGGGTTGGACTCCCCCTACCTAAAAGAATTTCTGAGATACTCATACCCCCACTTGGAAATTACATCTTGCAATCAAAACCTGTTGGTCAAGAGTGTAGGCCCTAAAACACACACACACACACACACACACACACACACACACACACACACACACAGCACTCCAAAGTGTGCACAACTTTTACAACAGATATTCTTCTCATCTGCTGATCATGAGGATAGAATCTGGAACCTGGAAAGCTTGGGGAAATCAGGATATACCAGGGTCAGTATTCTGATTACTTAACCAGACCTGCATGGACCTGAGCAATCAGGGCACTGTTGGCTGCACAGTCAGACTAAGCATCAGAGAAGGATGAGAAGAGCTTGAACTCTGCATTGCTGAGAGGGCTTGAGATTGGGGATTTGAAGAATCCCAACAGATTGTTGCAGAGAAGCCCACAAAAAAAACCAACTCTACAACTACACACCCATCTCCAGCCAGCCATCACCTGTGAGCTGGGATGGAGGCTGTCTTGGTGAATGAGACACAGATGCCTCTGTCACTATGTTGGCAAAGATTCCCGCAATTGCTTCAGTAATTGTTAGTTTCTGCAGTGGGATAACAGCCAAGGCCCCCACCCTGGAAATCTCCTCATCTCCTTCTGTCGCTCTGCATGATTGTTCTAAACATATTTAACACATTCCAGCCTGCTTGAACCATTGGTGGTACATGCATGACTGCCACGTTGGACCCATTGTACTATTGGTGCTACAAATTGATCTAATCACTTTTATTGGCCTTTTGTCTATAAATAGACTGAGCCTCATTAGTTGCTTGAATTTGGATAATTACTGCCCAACAAATGTTAATTAACATTCTTCATATCAATTTCTAAAATTATTGCCATAATCAACAAATTTATTTCACTAAGCTTAAAAATATTATTTATGTTTATGAATCTCTTGCAAACACTTTACACCTATAGGCTGCTGATTTCTGCAGAGTGTGCAAGAGATTTGCACAGAGTGGCTTTTTTTACCACCGCTGCAGTACCATCCTTTCAGATAAACCTGGATAACATTCTCTACATCCCTTGCCCATGTTTCTTGCTGATTTTAAGCAGCTTCTATAAAGTGAATATTTTTAATTGAAATCTTTATTGGTACATTACATATATACATCATGATTGCATTCAACAATGAGAATTTGTACCAGTATATGACACAACTTAATTCTCATTTTTTCCCATAACCCTGCCCACCCTCCCACCTCCACCCCCATATACATAAACTTTGTTTCCATCCTTTTTGTTATAATCTCATTATTTTCCCCCTTTACTCCGTTATGCTTTGAGTGTTTTCTATTTCACAATATATAACATACATTCTAGAACTCATTTATAGCTTTGTTTTCTCATACCAGAGAAAAGATATGATATTTACACATCTGTGACCTATTTATTTCACTTATAAGGATGTCCTCAAGGTACGTCCATTTAAGTATAAATGATTCAAACTTATCATTTTTGATGGCAGAGTAACTCCATTCTGTAGAAGAACCACAGCTTTTTTATTCAGTCTCCAGTTGATGGACATTTGGGTTGTTTCCAAGATGTAGCAATCACAAACTGAGCTGCTATAAACATAGGTGCACATATGTCACTGTGATATGAGTCTTTTAATTTTTGTGTGTATATACCTAGCAGAGCGATGGCTGGGTCAAACGGGGCCTCCAATCCTAGCTTTTTGAGGAATTTCCAAACTGTTCTCCACAGGGTTTGTACGAGTCTACATTCCCACCAACAGTGGAGAAGGGTTCCTTCTTCTCCACATCCTCGCCAACATTTGCTGTTGGCTGAATCTGAAATGGCAGCCATTCTGTGTGCAGTGAGATGAAATCTCAGTGTTATTTTCATCTGCATCTCTCGAATGACTAATGATGTTGAGCATTTCTTCATATGCTTCTTAGCTGCTCTTACTTCTTCCTCTGAAAAATATCTGTTCATTTCAGATGCCCATTTTTGAATTGGGTCATTAAATTTGGATGGGCTGATTTTTTTGAGCTCTTTATATATTCTAGATAGTAGCCCTTTGTCTGAGAGGTGGTTGGCAAAGATTTTTTCCCATATTGTTGGTTGCCTTTTCACTTTGCTGGTGGTTTCTTTTGCTGTGCAGAAACCTCTCAATAGGATAAGATCCCATTTATCAATTTCTTCTACTAGTTCTTGGGCAATAGGGGATTTGTTCATGAAGTCTTTCCCAAAACCAATGTCTTCAAGAGTTTTACCTAACCTGTTTTGTAGCAGGTTTAGTGTGTCTGATTTAATATTTAGGTCCCTAATCCATTTTGATTTTATTTTAGTACACGGTGAAAGAGCTACGTCTAGCTTTAGTCTTTGGCAGGTTAAAGTCCAGTTTTTCCAGCACCATTTGTTAAAGAGGCTATCCTTCCTCCACTGAGGGTTTTTGGCTCCTTTGTCAAAAATGAGATAGCTTAGTGTGTCTGTAGTTGTTTCTGGGTCTTCTAATCTACTCCACTGGTCCTCGGGTCTGTTGCTTTGCCAGTACCATGTGGTTTTTATCACAATGGCTTTGTAGTACAGTTTTAAGTTGGGGATTGTAATACCCCCATCATGTCCTTGTTGCTTAGAATTGCTTTTGCTATTCTAAATCTTTTGTGATTCCAGATGAAGTTCTGGATTATTTTTTCTAGATCTGTGAGATATGCCTTTGGGAGTTCAATTGGGATTGCGTTGAATCTGTATAGTAATTACGGGAGTATAACCATTTTGACGATATTGATTCTTCCAACCCAGGAACAAGGGATGTCTTTCCATTTTATGGTATCTTCTTCTGTCTCCTTTTTTAGAGTGTTATAATTTTCACGCTAGAGGTCTTTCACCTCCTTTGTTAAATGAATTCCTAGATATTTCATTTTTTTGGCTGCTACTGTGAAGGGAATTGATTCCTCAATTTCTTGCTCAGTGAATCTGTTGTTTGTGTATATGAAGGCTAATGATTTTTGAGCATTAACCTTGTATCCAGCTACACTACTAAATTTGGCGATTAGGTCTAGCAGTCTCTTGGTTGAGTTTTTAGGATCCTCTAGATAGAGTATCATGTCGTCAGCAAATAATGACAGTTTAACTTCTTCGTTTTTTAAAGGAATTTGCATCTATGGCATTTCTTCATGAGTTTAATAGTTTATCAATAATTCTCTACATTGTAACGTGGAAATCTTACAAGACTCTATTGCTGTTGAATACAATATGCCTTTACAACTACTGTATCACAAGTTAGCTATATTATCATTTTTTAATGTTTTCCTTCAGGAATTGTAATATAATGATATCATTATAAATAGGTATATTATATACCTTTCTTTGAATTATTATAGTCAAAATCACGATTTTCATCAGATTTCATCTTTCCAGCTTTTCCTTCTATCAAGGTATTTGTATGATTGTTATATAATTAAAATACAGTTCTTTATTGGTCCCTTTAAGAAGTTTTATACCAGGATACTTTTCAAAGTTTATGATTTTTCTGTGTTTTGAGTTTGTGCTTGCTTATACTGGTAAAAACTTTTGGCTGATTTGTGCCACAAAAACTATGTTCCTTTTTGTAAAAGTTCTTAGGATACTGGTATACTCTGAACACCTGCAGTGTTCAAATAATAAGTATCGTTAATTTCAAGCCAATTTCATAAGAATGCCTGTACATTGAAGAGTTTGCACTTTTTCCAGCCTTGCCATGTGAATAATCAATGTAAACATTAGTTAAAATTTATATTTCTGCTATTTTCCTTTCATTTGTTTGTGATAAAGCAGATACCTTCACCATAAAATCATATTTGCACCTAGCACTGCATTTTTCTTCTAGGTTTTACCACAGGCCTGAGTGTACTAGTAATTTCTCCTATAATTTTTAAAGTATATTCAAGGGGTTCTTGGTTCTGCAGATAGTACTGTCAGAGAAATGTAAACAGTTCAAAAAAACTTAAAATGATCATGTTCATGGCATTCTTCATTTGTTCATTAGCATACGATCTGCTAATGGTACCATCCCCATAATTCATCATATACATATAACATTTTTATCTCTCTACGTGTAGCAGATTTCCAGCATGTCTGATGTTTTCTCTTTTTTTGTATTAAAGCCACATAGTGTGGCATATCTGCTTCTTTCTTCAACTATAATCTCAAGGATATTATTGGATACAAGTCACACATCACACTAAAGTATCACTGTAATTAATATTTCTTTTTAAAACTTCCATGTTTCACAGTTCCAAGTCATCATGTCCTTCAGTGTTTCCACTTGTTTGTCATTCTTCATCTTGAAGTTCCACATTCATAACGAAATCCACAGTGTACTCATTGCTTTTATTGGGCATAAGATAACATTCATCTAATGCTAATGTATCTTTATCTAAAGAGTGTTAGGTTGTGACCTTTTCCTTTGAGGAGATATAATAACAGATTCAACTGATGGATCATTGATTTCTTGTGTTTCTAATGGGAAAACAATTTACAAATCTGAAATACTCTTAAAATTGAATAGATTAATAATACATGTTTTATGCAAAAATTATGTATAACAAATGAAAATGAGATGAACCAACAAACAATAAAAAATAAACATAAACTTACCAATGAGTTTAATAATATTCTAGCCATGAAATAATAGTGACTGGTTTTGTTGTAGCATAACTATATAACATCATATGCTTAGATTCAAATCAGAGCCACTTGACAGTGAGATATATGAATTATGGCCCCAACATGAACGTATTAAGTAGTCATAGGTAACTAGCTGTGGGCAACTAGGTATGAATAATTAGTAATTGGTAAGTATTAACTGTTAGTGCTTATGTCATTGTAACTACATGTGAATAATTAATAATTGGTACATATTTGCCATAGTTAACTAGTTATTAATTAGTTATTAGCTACTTATGAGGTACTAGTTACTAGTATCTCACAGTGGTTAGCTAGTCCCCCACAACTACTAATAAGTAGTTAGCCCTCAGTCACTAGTGACTCTTAGCTAGTTGTGGTTAACTATCTGTTAAATAGACATAGGGGATAAGTTATTGGTAACACCATGATTGACTAGTCCTCGATAACTCTCAGTATCTAGTGATACTTAGTCATTGTTAAGAAGTTTTTAACTAATTGTAGGGGACTAGTTACTAGTGACTTACTGCATTTAACTATTCCTGGCTCACTGGTAATAGTTAACTTATCATCATAATATAATGATACTTAACTAGTTATATTTAATTCATAGCTAGTGTCTAGTAACTAGCAATGCTTATCTAATCATTATTAACTTATGTTGGTGACTAGGTGCTTATAAGTAGTGATGTTTAATAAGTCATTATGGAATCAGTAACTACTCATCAGTCTTGCCATTTAACTAGCTATGGCTAACTATTTATGAATAGCTTGATTTTAATAATTGGAGATGCTAACGAGTATTTTGTACCTAGTCACTGGTAACTACTGATGCTTTATTAATTGTGGTTAATTAGTTGTTAACTAGTTATGGGTAGTAATCCATCCCTAATCAGCAACAACAAACTATATAACTAGTGCTTCTTTTCTCATGGTTTTTTGTCAATGCTTAAATGGTGAGGTTAATACTAATTAATATGTCCATGATTAGAAAGATAAGAAGCACAGTACTTCCCACCACCATCAGATTTCTTGGCCTCTGATCCTTCTGACTTACTCAGTTGAGCCACATTGTCTCCCACAGTGATTCAGGTGTTAGAATTTATCAAAACTCCAGGAATGCTGGATGATCCTTGGGAATAAAACTATAAAAACTAAAATAAGCAAGTATCATGAAGGTCTAAAGATAAAATAACTTTAAAAAAAAATCTTTGGCTCTTCTTTTAAAACTATCAAGAGTTAAAACAATAGGTTTAGAGTTACTTAGGGGTCACATGCTGAATTTTACTATCTTCTGCTGCTATAAACTGTTTTTTCTTCTGGGAATCCTCTCTTCCAAGCCACCCTCTGTTGGATCCAGCCACCTATTAACTGAAACCTCTATAAACTGTGAGCTAAAGAAACCTTTCTTCCTTTTAAAAAATGAAAAATAAATAAAATTATAAGTTTAAAATAACATACACTGTTCACAAAAATTAAGACATAATGGATTGAGGCCTAAACATAAGTGCTAGAATTACAAAACTCTCAAAAGAAAACATAGAGGAAAATTCATGACATTTTATTTGGCGGTAACATTGGCAACAAAAGTAAAAATAGATAAATTGAGCTTCATCCAAATTTGAAACTTTTGTGCATCAAAGGACACAATTAGCAGAATGAGTGGATACTTTAGAATAGGATAAAATCTTTATCATAAATCTGATAATAAATTATCAAAATATATAAATAATTTCAACTCAATAACTAGAAAAAACTCAATTGAAAAAATAAGTTAGTCAAAGAACTTGACAAACATCTCACCAAAGATGCACGTGTAACTAAAATACATAAAAACATGCTTAACAATTAATTATTTAGGGAAATGAAAAGAACAAAATTGTGAGAAAATAAAGATGTAAATGAGTTCTAGAATTGTATGTTATATATTGTGAAATACAAAATACTCAAAGTGAAATAGGGAGAAGGGGAAAAATAATGAGATTATAACAAAAAAAGAAAAGAAACAAATTTTATGTATATAGAGGGGTGGTAGGGTGGGTAGGGCTATGGGAAAAAATGAGAATTAAGTTGTGTCTTATACTGGTACAAATCTCCATTGTGGAGTGCAATCATGATGTGTATATGCAATGTACCAACAAAGATTTCAATTTAAAAAAAAAAAAGAAAAGAACAAAATTGAGATACTACTTCATACCCATTTGGATGGCTATACCAATAAAAACAATAATCATGTGTCAAACTTAAGCCCTCAGGCATTAATGGTAGAAATTTAAAATGGTGTATCCAGCAAAGAGAAAAGTATATCATTTAGTAATTTCATCTCTATTCTATTTCTACTTTAAATCCAGAAGTAT
>PVIR01033920.1:0-17540 GCA_004026965.1 Petromus typicus
AGATGGACTGAGCTTCGTGAGCTCCTAGTTACCAGTGTTGCCATGGAGTGTGTCTGGGAGTCGGTATCCTTCTAGAGAGGGGTACATATTTGAATAGGTCCTGAGATCAACCTGTGTCTCTCCAGTTGGTAAAGGAAGGACATTGGGTGCAGAGCAGATGGCACGGACATAGAGCTGTGTTTCTCAGTGGAACTGGGCCATCATACACAGTCCATGAGGAGTGGGAAGGCTGTGGGCAGCATGAGAAAGAGTGTAGACTTGGTTTTGTATGTGAGGAGAGACTGACAAGGCCTGGTGATCTGATCCACAAGTTTTGAAAGTTTGCTCTTTCAGTTCCAGGGAATATGGCCTGGAAGGGTCTGAGAATGGAGGTGAGTGAACTGTTTGAGCAAAACCCAGGTGAGGAGTGATGGCCTAAGTGAAAGCGAGGGCGTGGCAGTGGAGATGATGGGGCAGGTGTGAGCCGATTAAGATCAACTTGATGACTTTGTGTCAGATTTAAATGATGACTGACAGGAAGGCAAGGACTTGATGATTTTGAATGGGAAACAGCTTTCTAAATTTCTGGAATTGACCTGGAGATGGTCTGAAGACAGGAGGAATTGTTTGTTTTTAAAAATTCTTTTTATTTTATTTTTCTTTTATTGAGTTTATTAGGACATTTTAGATATACATTGTGATCATATTCAATGAAATATACATGTGATCATGAGAATTTGTACTTGTACATTATATATACATATATACACATATATGTTCATATATGTGTGTATGTATATATACATATATTTGTATACATGTACATACATACACATGCAAATGCACGTGCGCACACACACACACATATATATACATATATATACGTATATATATATGTATATATATATATATATATATATAGTATGTATTTTTTTTTTTTTAATGTAGAGACAGGGTCTCCTGCCCTGAGCTCAGCTTCAAACTCACAGCAATCCTCCTGCCTCTGCCTCCCAGTGCTGGGATAACAGGCATGAGTCAGCACGCCCAGCACTGTGGTATGTGGTATGTGGTACTGATTGCTCAGCATTGTTATATGTGGGTACTGGGGATCGAATCCAGGCCCTTGCTCGCAAGACAGGCACTGGGCCAATCCCACTGAGCCAAATCCCTGGACCTTTTTTTTTTAGTTTTTTGAGGCAGGGTCTCGCTTTGTAGTTCAGACTGGCCCTGAGCTCATTATGTAGCCCAGGCTGGCCCTAAAGCCGTAGCAGTCCTTCTGCCTCTGCCTCTTGAATGCTGGGATTACAGTTGTGAGTTACCACATCCAGTATTGTGATATGTGGTACTGAGTGCTGGGATTACAAGCATGAGCCACCATGCCCAGCATTGCGGTATGTAATACTGGGGATCCAACTCAGGACCTTGCTTTTCCAAGGCAGGAGCTGGAACCACTGAGCTAATCTTCAGCCTTCTACATGATGTATCTTGACTCTCATTTTTTCCCATTCCCCTGCCTTCCCTACAGCCCCTCACCCCCTATAAACATAAGCTTTATTTCCATTTTTTTGTTTTTACCATCAATTTTTTTGTTTCTTTTGAGACAAGTTCCAAAAATTATATAGTTTAGGCTGACCTTGAACTCACTAGTATCCTAGGATGGTCTCGAACTCGTAGTAATCCTCCTGCTTAGATTAGTCTCTTGAGTGCTGGAATTATGGGCATGTGCCACTATGCCCATCAAGACCAAGATGTTTTGACTTGCCTATGATGTGATAGGGGAATGTGGAATCCAGTTACAGAATATGAAACAGGCTTGAAACTCCTGACTTGTTCATACATTCATTTGCTCATTAGTTAATTAATTCAGCAAATTATTTATTTTGTGCTAGGTGCAGTTCCAGGTTCTGGGGATACAGGAGTAAGGAAAAGAGATGAAAATACCTTCCCTGCCCTCCAAATAAGGAGTATGAAAATTAGAGTTCCTGGGGCTTGGGATTTAGCTCAGTGGTTCTGGCATCTGCCTGGCAAATACAAGATTCTGAGTCCCAGGTACCACATACTACAGTGCCAGGTGTGGTGGCTTATGGCTGTGATACCACCACTCGGGAGGCAGAGGCAGGAGGATTGCTGTGAGTTCAAGGCTTGCGTGGGCTACATAGTGAGTTCAGGGCCAGCCTGAACTACAAAGTAAGACTCTCTCAAAACAAAACAAAACAAAACCCCAAACTTAAAATAAAATTGGAGTTCTCATGGTAGAATCAATCAATAGGAGAGTCCAATAATAAGAAAAATATAACATTTGTTTTATGTTTAATTCTTTTTTTTTTTAAAGGTTTTTTGAGACAGGGTCTCGCTTAGTGGTTCAGGCTGGCCCCGAGCTCAGCCTCAAACTCACATCCCAGCAATCCTCCTGCCTCTGCCTCCCGAGTGCTGGGATTACAGGCGTGAGCCACCACGCCCGGCACTGTGGTATGTGCTACTGGTTGCTGCTGGGCGTGAGTCTCCACGCCCAGTATTGTTATGTGGTTACCAGGGATCGAACCCGGGTCCTTGCGCTTGCAAGACAGGCTCCGGGACCACTGAGCTGTATCCCCGGCCCATTATGTTGAATTCTTAATGGAAAATATAAAATAGGGAAGACTATGTACAGTATAGGATAGACAGTCACTGATAGAGAGTGCTGGAGGAATTTCAACATGGGCTACGATTTTGGAAATAACCCACCAAGACCGGATCAATTATTAAAGATAAGAAGAGATGATGGCCTGATTTGAGTGATGGGAAGAAAGGGCATTTGACAGCATTTAGGATGAACTCCGAAGCCCACGTGGGATGGCTTTGGGCTGCAATGAGAAAAATGAAGAGTATTATCTAGAGTGGCTGATTTTTTCCTATCACAGATGTAGAGTTTCAGGGACAGAAAGTGAATCTATAGAAAACATCTCCATCCATCTTCTCCTTCCTGTGTAGATACTAGGAAGGTAACATCAAGATGCTCAGTCTCTCCCAGTCAACACGAACCACTATATCTTTATGAAAAGAATGTCAGGTACAGAATGTAATGTTAGATATAGGGATTAAAGCCTTTTATCATAACCAGATTTATCCTTATGGAGCCACTGGGGAGAGATCTATGAATGTGTGTTTGTATAGATTGTCAATTTTTGTCCACCTCTGTGACCAAGACCTTGGTGTTTGTTGATAGGTGGCACTTAGAAGGGTTCCCGTCTGGCCCGTCTGTGTGGACAGAGATGCTCTATTCTTTATTCTTGGCAAGCACTTTTCCCACACTGGAAGCCTGGGTTCCCTATTGTCCCATAGGCTCGAGCCTGTTAGTTGACAGCTAAAATCCCTACCCAGCTGTGGTTTTGGGTGCTATTACATGTACAAGTGCTTCCTTTGCTCCTTACGATAGCACAGATGGCTTGTGCCCATCTAAACATGTAATTCTTGCAACCAGGGTGCTAACTCTTTAGCTACAGCTCTGCCTCTTCTCTTGGAAATTATGCTTACCTGCTATTCTGGTTTAGATCTAAAATGTTCCCCTAAAGTCTCACGTGTTCAGATCTAGAGCCTTTGGAAGATGTTAAGATCATTTGGGCTTTAACTTCATCAGTGGATTAATCCATTTACAAGATCATAATTTGATGGCTTTATTGGGAAGTAATAGAAATTTAAGGGGCAGGGCCTCATTGAAGGGAGTAGATCTCGGAGCTGTGCTCTCTGGGGACTGTATCTTCTCCTTGGCCCCTTCTTCTCTGGCTCAGTCACTTTCTGCTTTCCAGCTGCAGTGAGATAAGCAGCTTTCCTTTGACACACCCTTCTGCTGTATTTCTGCCTTGCTTCAGATCTAAAAGCCATGGAGCTAGAGGATCATGGGCTCAATCCTCTTGAGACTGGGACCCCAAACAAATCTTTCTTCTCTTGAGTTGTTTTATTTTTTCAGGTATCTGGTTGCCGTGATGGAAATCTGACAAACACACCTGCATTTTTTTTTTTTACTTGTTTTTATGCAGCAGCAGGGTCTCACTATGTAGCTGAGGCTGGCCTCAAAGTTTACTATGTAGTTCAGGCTGGTCTGGAACTTGTGATGGGCAGTTCTCCTTCCCTCAACCTCCCAAGTTCTGGGATTACAGGTGTATACCACCACCCCTGGGTACACCTCCATTCTTAAATGGGGTCTCACGCATGTTGAAACAGCCCTTTAGGCAGCAAATGGTAAAGATAAGATAAAGCAGAAAATGTGGCTTACTATTGGAATGGGAGACAACAACCGACTATGGAGTAGAAACTCAGGCAGGCTTTGTGACAGTTTTTATCAGGTTCTTTGGAACCAAATTATGTGGCTTCTGTTAAGTAATACACAACTGTTAGTTCTAAAGATGTTTCTGGGTAGAATTAACCTTTGGCAGAAATTAAAGATAAGATTTTTCTGACTTGCTGGCATGATGTAGAAGGAAGGAAGGCATTTTTAGGTAGAATTACTAAGAAAAAGAGAAATTAAAAAGGAACAAATAAAATTGTTTCAAAGTTCTAGTCTACTAATAATAATGATGCTTCTACCTACTGATCAATGTTGCCTTTGTACTGTATCATGCAATAATAATCTTGGGAAAAAACACATTGAATTTTCCACATGTAGATACATGAGTGTGCACAAGGCTATGTGCAGACATCTATTGGCATTTCCATTGGGATTCCAATATTGTATGAGTATATCATCATTAGAACTCTGCAAGGGGGCCGGGGATTTAGCTCAGTGGTTCCGGCGCCTGTCTTGTAAGCGCAAGGACCGGGTTCGATCCCTAGTAACCACATACAATACTGGGCGTGGAGACTCACGCCCAGCAGCAACCAGTACCATGTTCCAGTGCTGAGTATGGTGGCTCACGCCTGTAATCCCAGCATTTGGGAGGCAGAGGCAGGAGGATTGCTGTGATGTGAGTTGGAGGCTGAGCTCAGGGCCAGCCTGAACCACTAAGCGAGACCCTGTCTCAAAAAAAAAAAAAAAAAAAAAGAACTCTGCAAGTCCCTTTCCTAGTGATAGTACGAAGCTACTGACCACTGGAAGAGCTAGACCAAGTGGCATGCCACCCATTTGGCTCTGGCCACCATTTGGCTCTGGCTACCATTCATATTTTGATAGGAAAAACCTAAAGTCCTTTTCCAATAGGATCTAGCATCACTGGAGAGGATTTTGTAAATGAGTTTTACAAACAGAAAGAGATCTGACATGTGAACTGTAGACTGGCCAGGCTCAGATGTTGCTCAGAACAGAAGGGAAAGCACTGAGTCAGGTTAGAGGGAGCCTTTGTCTCAGTGATGGCAAGACCCGCTAGGGGAAGGGCAGATTTCTTCTAGGAAGACTGGAGAAGGCAAGGACATTGTAGGTAGGCTGCTGATAAAAATGGTGAATTGCACCTGCCAAGCTAATCTGTAGTTAAACTTGAGTCAACTTTGGCAAAGGAAAGTATACTTTATTAAACTTATTTGCTCTTAGAAATCAGGTTTTTATTGCATTTCCCCAGTATTTTCCAGCAATGTACTGGTAAAAAGTGCCCAGGATCCTCTCAATGGAGTTAAATGGAGAAACTTGGTACCTTGAAATAGGCAGGAACATTGGTCCCCACCCCTGAGGCTGGTGGTGGCTGTGGGGGCAGAAGCAGGCAAGGCAGCAGTATTGGTGGCAGAGGGTGAGGAGCTGGGGAACGGAATGGATTTGAGAATGGGCTGAAGTCCTGGGGCTGGGACAGGCTTATGAGTCATTGTTTAGTTGGTCATTCTCAAACTTTTTGGTCTCTTTTTTATACTCCTAAAAATTATTGGGGACCCTAAAGAACTTTTGTTTATGTAACGTATCTATTGATATTTACCATATTAGAAATTGAAACTAAAAAATTTAAACAAATATTTCCTTAATTTATTTCAAAGTTAACTAAAACTATTAAACCCATCTCATATTAATATAAACAACTAATAAAAATAGTTATTTAATAAAATAACTAGGCTTCAAGAAGTAACTATATTAAAAGAAATTTGATGAGAAGAGGAGCATCACTTTACGTTTTGCGAGTCCATAAAATGTATGGATCAATCAAAAACCGAATTTAAAAAATTGTAAAATAAACATACATAATATCTACCATTTTAAATATTTTTAGGTAAGCAAGATTTTATCTGCTTCTTCAGTCAGTGTACTACTTCTGAGTGTTGAAGGTTATGTAGCACATCCGATTTTATACAGCTATGTAGTTGGAAAGTGAAGGAGTTTTTTTTTTTTTTTTTTGGTTTTTTGAGACAGCATCTCACTTTGTGGTTCAGGCTGACCCTCAGCTCAGCCTCAAACTCACATCACAGCAATCCTCCTGCCTCTGCCTCCCGAGTGCTGGGATTATAGGCGTGAGCCACCACGCCTGGCACTGTGGTATGTGGTACTGATTGCTGCTGGGCATGAGTCTTCACGCCCAGTATGGTATGTGGTTACCGGGGAATCGAACCCGGGTCCTTGCGCTTGCAAGACAGGTGCTGGAACTACTGAGCTAACTCCCCGGGCCTGGGAGCATTTTAACTGTTATTTTAGGTAATTGTGGATATTTTCTAAAAGGTTAAAGTCATAGTTCCTTAACAGTTACTTGCAACATGGAACCTAAAATCCTATTATCAGTTATTTGTATGCTCTTCTATTATACCCCATTAGATTTTTGACTGGATTTGCTCCCTAAGTATGATTTTATAATTTCATGCATTGATAAGTTTTTTTTTTTTTTTTTGAGTTAGGCAGATATTCTAAGTGCTGACATCAAGAAATCCTTAAAAATCCACTCTTTCTGGGTAGATGCTGACTTCATAGTGGCTGATAGAAATTTTCCAAAATTCTAGTTTTTATTTGAGTTTCAATCATTGTCGACAAGACTGTTGATTGTTTTCGTTGATGTGACAGGCTCATTTCATCCACTTTTCAGGAATAGTGTGCTGCTACAAGTTCTAAATGGTCATTGTCTGTAGGTCAAGTACATATGGTAGTCCATGAAACAAGCCACCAGTCTAGCAGTTGCACAGCTAATTTTCCCGATGAAGGCAGGACTCTTTCTCTTGTGTGCAACATAAGTATTATAGGATTGTTTCACATTTATCTGACAGACTGTTAAATAGACATGTACTCAAAGTTGAGATTTAACATAGTAGGGGTGGGGATTTAGCTCAGTGGTTCTGGCACCTGCCTTGTAAGTGCAAGGTCATAAGTTTGATTCCCAGTACTTCCCCCTTAAAATAATAACGTAGTCATTAATTTTTACTACTTCCTCAGGAATATTCTTCAGTGAGACTGTATTTTCCTTTTTGCAAATGTGCAGTGGTTAAGAATATATAGTGAGATCTAGAATAGTTTGGTGCCTCCACCTTGATTGGTGGTAGAGCATTAGCAGTTTTACCCATCATAGCCTTTTCTTTTTACTAGTACACGTTCACAGTACACACTGAATATATTCACCATCAGGAGTTGATATTGTATATATTGCATCTTAGCCCTTTTTACTTCCCCTTCCTATTCCCTCCCTCCCCTTTTCCGGTGTCCTTAGATCTCCTTTGCACCACTGTTATGCATTTCAAGATTACAAAGAGCAAAAATGTCTAAGCATTATTTTAAAAATAGTTTTGACCTCATAGAGGTTTTGGGAATCCCTGGGGTCCCAGAGACCCCACTCTGAGCTTGACTTCCCAGCCATGAGATTCATACTTACTAGCCATGAGCTAGGAAGATGGAATGTTCTTGTTTATTCCACTAAACATGCACTGTCTTGAGGAGGAAACAACTCAAACTAGAATTAGGACAGACATGACGTATTTATTGTGGAAGTAGCCAGTGACTTGTTCATACATCCCCTTTTTCTTATCAAATCCTTAAAATTCCTTTGTCATTCTGCTAAATCTTTGTTGCTGGTGTTCAGGAGTCATAATAAAGAACATCAACTTTGTTTTTGTAAATGTATTTTTTGGAAGGCTCACCCTTGGGCAGTATAATTTAGTGGTTATGTCCATGGGGTTTGGTTTCTGATACATTTGAGTTAAATTCTCCAGTTTGCAATTTCTGAACTATGGGACCTGAGACAAGTTGCCTGGGGGCAATATAGTTTATAAGAAAGATGGAATTTGGCGGAGGGACTGGTTGGGAGAATCAAATTAGGTAATTGAAGCAGAGCACTTATTAGCATAGTGAAGTGGTGGTGAGCCTATGGCATGCATGTCATTTTTCTTTAAGACAAAAGATGTTAATAATGTGTGAGTTACTTTTTCTAAATTAAAACCTTAGTATTCAGGTGTAATTGCAGTTTGTTATAAATAACTGGGTTCAGGTTACAGTTTGGGCACTCACCCCTAAAAGGTTCGCCATCACTGGTACAGTGACATAGTCAATAAGAACTTTGCTGTGATAAGTCACATTTTATACTGCCTGAAGGATGTTTCTTTTTTCCTACACTGTGCTGTGGTGCACATCTTGTATAATGTGGTACTGAAACCCAGAACACACCAGGGACTATGATTGTGTCAGTTTCTCGAATTAAAAAGGGCAAGTGTCCAAATCTAGAACACTGATAGCTTGCCCTGGTTAAAGTGTAGCTGCTGAGTTTGGCAGTTTCTTTACTGAAAACCCAGGGGGCTCAGTCAGTGTTGTTCTTGGGTTGCTTTAGGTCTCCAGAGTTTTGAGGAAGTTAGGATGGTGTGGCCCTTGACAGTTGAGGGATTTGGGAAAATCTTCATCTTTGTGGAGATTTTGGGTAAGGTTGAATTAGAGCAGTTATTCTATTGCAAACTCATTTATTTATTCATTAAATATTGAATGAGTTTATACTGTTTGGAAGACCTGCACAAGGGTCTGAGGCAGAGTTGTGGCCTTTGTCCTTTTGGAGAGTATAGTCTAGAAGAATAAGGAGGATAATGAAATAACCACCTAGACACATATACAAAAATGGATGAATGTGAGTAAGTCTGTGAGGTAGGGACTTTGAATATCTCTGTTTTTGGGTGAGGGAGCTAAAGCACAGAGGTCTAGAAGCTCATAATGGGCACACAGCCAGAAAGACCCCCACTAAGTGGTGGTGCCAGTGTCTTTACACTCAAAGAACTGCATTAAAAAAATAAATACTAGAACCCATCTCATAGAATTGTTGTATAAGAAGTAAAGTTAAGTCGATTTTTAGAGGCTGAGTCTCTCTATGTGTCACAGTCTGCCCTTGAGTTTGCCACAGTCCTCCTGTCTCAGTTTCCGAGGTGTAGGATATACACTACTACATCTGGTCATATTAAGTATTTAAAAAAATACATGGCATGTAGTAACTTTCAATAGAATATATTTTCTAGCTAGTGTTATTGACAGTAGGGTTCCTGAGTTAAATCCCTGATACCAAAAAAATAAAAAAATAAAAATAAAAGAAAGAAAGAAAAGAAAATAGAGGCAACTTTATTTTTATTTTTTTAGTAGCAGCAACAGCCATAACAACCATACCTTTCTCAAGTTGTTCTAGTTCACGTTGGGCTTTCATGTAGGTTAGCCCAGATACTGTGAAATCTCAGGACCATGGGCATGTGTATATTTAGAGTTTTGTTTCACTGCCTCCATTTTTTTTCCTTTATTTACCATTTTTCACACTGGATTGATTTTTTTTTTTTTTTTAGCCAGGGTCTCGCTTTTGTAGTTCAGGCTGGCTCTGAGCTCACTGTGTAGCCCAGGCCAGCCTCAAACTCACAGTAATCCTTCTGTTTCTACCTTCCGAGTGCTAGGATTGCAGGCATGAGCCACTACACCCTGCATTATGATGTGTGGTACTATTGCTGGTGGGCGTTGAGTCACCACGTGCGGCATTGTGGTATGTGGTTACCTGGGATGGAACTCAGGACCTTGTGCTTGCAAGACAGGCACTAGAACCACTGAGCTAAATCCCAGATCCTGGGTTGACCTCTTTTTTCTGTTTTTGGTACTGGGGATCAAACTCAGGACCTTCTTCTTGCCAGACAGGCTCTGTGCCATTGAGCTAAACTCTAGCCTGGATTAACATTCTCCAGAGGTGACCAGTGACTTTCTTCAAGCATCCACGTGGACTGTTGAATTTTAGTTTATTTAATGTGTTTCATTTCATTATAGATCCATTACATTTGGTACCCCAGTTGCTCCATTTTGGGCCCCTGGCTTTTCCTGCAAGTTGTCTCCTGCATACAGCCCTAGTGGTTTCTGATAGCTTTTGTGTTCAGAAAAGCCTATCTGGTGCGCAGTGCCTGGGATATGAAATGAGGCCTTGGATGCTCAGTGCTGATGGAGGGAGGGTAGGTAGCAGGGGCTCTATGGCAGGAAAGCACAAGATTGAAAACCTGAGTGGTTATTTAGGGCCCAGAAAACATGGGGTTGAATGGCTTAGTTTAGGCAATTATTTTTAAGCTGTTTAAAATGGGAGATTTCAAGAAGTGTATTTATCTTTAATAATACTGTAGCTCCTGATAATTCTTATTTGATTATCATTTATGCACATGAAAAACCAGCATACCCTTTTTTGGCAAAACTCCAGGATAGTCTTTGTGCATAATTTCCAGGATATTTATGTAATGCTATTACATTCTGTTCTGTTTTTTTCCTCTCAAAGAAAAATGTAGTACAGAAAGTAGCTTTCGAATCATTTTTTTTTCTTCGTATGTTTGAGTTGTTTGGGGAATAATTTCATTTTTAATGATCTAATATGCAGAGAGGAAGAAAGTTCATAGACGTGTATTTTATTGTCTTATTTATGGATATTAAAACACAAAATATTAAGGCTATGACATTTTTGGTAAAGGGAGTTTTGCATATTGATTCAGTTAGTTTTACCCTATTGTTACGATTTAAAGTATGGCCTACGTTTTTTATATAACTTTATAACTGAGTTCTTTTCTTTCTGAGAAAATACTACTTCTTCTTATGGTCTTTAATGTTTTTTGTTTTGTGAATGATCTGTCCGAAAAGTAAGGGAGGAAGGTAGGCTTTTGAAAAGAAAACAGGGTTATAGAGTTATCTTACTTATAAAAGTGAATTTGTTTTCATATGTTAGCTTTCCACTTAATGTGTTTTCTTCACCAAGTTTAGCACATTTTGGCAAAAATCTCTCTGCTTCAGCTTAATCTTGCTGGTTCTTAGTTTTCGTCTCTTTGTGAAATGCAAACTTGGAACAAGATCCTATTCTCTATACTTAGCTGAGATTCTCTCATGACTGGGAAATAGTACTTTTCTTAATATGAAGAAGTGGTTTCTCTTTTGTCCATTTGTTTAAACTGTGAACCCTCATTTAGACAAATTTAGCATAAGGAAACTCAGATTTACAGAACCACTAAATTGCAGGGTATGTGTGAGATTCTTAACTTTATAAAGGGTGCTTTATTTTCTTTAAATATAAATAAGATTAAATTCTAGAAATAAAATTTACAACATGGTTTTTCAGGATCACATTCATTCTGAAAGGTAGGATGTCACTAGAGGAATCCCACCTAGTTTTGAAGGTTTGGGAAACACCTTTGAAATGAATTGAAGAAAATGTGAATGAATAGATTTGTTTTAAAATGTACTTCAGTCCCTATATGAACATATACAAAAGAATTGCAAGGTTGGTTTCCAGTAAAATGAATTTCATGATGTTGGTAAATCTTTCAGTAAAAGGCCTGAATGAATAATTACTGGACTAGTAAGGTCTTTAGCAAGTATTCTGTTAGTATTTTTCTTGGTGATTTTCGAAGCCTTGTTAGTATCCATCTGTGTAAGGTGGTACGGACCTTAGGTCTTCTGGAGATCCCCAAATGAACTTGGAGCCCCTGAATATTTTAAAAATTTTGAGATGTTGTATGACTTTCTGTATATTTTCTTTCTGTGATCACTGACTACATTTTCCCTGTTATTTCCTTGGTGGGAGGTGATGGTAGGGATATAGAACCCAGCACTCACTTGTCCTACCACTGAGTTATCTATACTCTTAGCCCTCATTTCCATTTTCTTTGTTCCAAAGTATTTATTTCCTGGGTCTCTTGAGTTTCTCTGTGCACAGGATTCTTCCTTTCTGCTCAAATGACAGAGAACATGTGAAAACCTTTCCTTTGAGCAACTTGTGGCTGGCTAAGGAGGTACCCAGGCTTTATCTGGCATGTTGGGTTAGATATCTATCTTCTCCCTTTCATTTTATGGCTTTACTTTTTTTGCTTTCCCTATAGTAGTTTTTTTTTTTTCCCCCCAAGGCATTTCTTAACCTTTCTTAAGAAACAGCAAAGAAAACTCATGGCCAACTAATAGACTATTTACTGTGGTTTGCAGGGCTGGAGAAATAAGAAAGGGAAAGCTCTGCTTGGTGCTGAAAGATGGTGTTGTCCCTGGGAACCTGTGTTACCTGACCTGCCCTGCAGCAGAATTTCACAAAGGCTCAGGCCTTGAAACTGTAGCTTCCCAGAGAGAAACTGTTACCCTGAGCCTACCTGTTTTCCAAAGACTAAAGTGACAGACTTGGTTTGCAAGTAATTGCAGAAGGTTAAAAACTTGGGACCGGGACACACCCAAGGGATTTTACACATATTTCACAGTAAAATTCTCAGGTGAAATAAGGTGTGGAGTTGGGGAGTGGGGAGTGGGTTTTTTTTTGTTGGCTTCAGAAAAAAAAATTATGACCATGAGCACTTTGAGATCAGATAGTTCTAAGATGTCAACTTTGTGTCTCTGCCATTTGGAGTTCAAGTGGAAATCTTTGCTTTCATAGCTCTAGTCATGCTGTTACTTTATTTAGTAGCTATTATATTTCTAATTCCATATACTCTTTGGAGGTGCTCCAGCTTGTACTTTCTGTTTCTTCCAGCAGCGTTGCCTATAGTATGTGGCACTTTCTTAAAAAATATCAACAAGGTTCTTAGCCTGGTTGATTATTTTAAGCTATTCTTTGATTTGCTTTTTTAATAGCAGCTTTTTTTTTTTCAGTACTAGGGATTGAACTCAGGACTTCGCACCCTTAGTGGTGCCACTAAGCTAAATCTCTGGCCTCATGTAATTCAAATGTCATATAATTCACTCATTTAAAATATATAGTTCAGTGGTTTACAGTAAATTGAGAGAGCTGTGCAACCATCATCACAATTGATTTTAGGACATTTTTATCACCCTAAAAGAGAGCTTGCAGCTCTTAGAAGTCACTGTCCATTTCCCCCAAAGTTCCCAGCCTCTGGCAACCACTCATCTACTTTCTGCATCTGCATTTGTCTATTTTGGACATTTCACATAAATGGAATCGTTCTGTATGTGTCTGGTTTCTTTCACTGAGCACCATAATTTTAAGGTTCATCCACACTGTAGCATGTGTATGTGCTTTATTGCTTTTTGTGACCACCCGTTTATGGATAGATTATATTTTGTCCATTCATCAGCTGATGGGAGAGGTATTTTTAAAAAATCATTAATCAAGGTGATTGAAAATAAGTCAAAATGATAAAACATTTATTATTTAATAATATATCTTGACTAAAATTTCATTTTCGCTAGTGTTTGTAAGTTTTTCTCAAAGGTATGATTAATTGAGATTCACTAGTGGGATTATCATTTGATGTAAATGTTTCACATAATCAGGTTAGTTTCTTTTTTTCCTAACAGATAGTCTCTTTGCTAGGCCTGCTCCAGGCTGATTTAATTCGCTGATCCTTTTCCTTTCTCCTACTCAGCTCCTTAATAGGGAGCTTTTCTGGAATCATATGGTTGAATATAAAACTGACCTCATTTGATATGTTGCTACATATAAATACCAATTGTAGTAAGTTTTTCTGGATAGTTGTTTTCTGAAGAGCTAAAGATTTCCACTGTTAGCCAGAAGTTTTCCTATTTTAACCAGTTTAAACATTTGGTTTCACATTTCTGAAATACATGATACTCTTACTTTCATAAAAATGATACATGCCAAATAAAATGTAATTTTCTTGATAACTCAGTTATTTTTACTACTTGTTACTTGTCTTTTATTCTTTTTATTTTTATACAATAGGAATTTTTGTTTTGTTTTGATTTGTTTTAGCACATTCATTTCTCATTGCTGGGTAGCTCAAAGTATGGGTAGTACAAACAAATGTAGTCACTTTTATCGGTATTTTTACTAATAAAATTAATAAAAGGCCACCTAATGGGATAGTCATGCATATACCATCCATGATTTATGCCAGTAGGTATATGTTAAACCAGGATTGCTATTTTCTGTTCTTTTTTTTTTTTTTTTTTTTTAGGTTTTTGGAGACAGGGTCTCGCTTTGTGGTTCAGGCTGGCCCTGAGCTCAGCCTCAAACTCACATCACAATCCTCCTGCCTCCTGCCTCCCGAGTGCTGGGACTACAGGCGTGAGCCACCACGCCCAGCACTGTGGTATGTGGTACTGGTTGCTGCTGGGTGTGGGTCTCCACACCCAGTATTGTTATGTGGTTACCGGGGAATTGAACCCGGGTCCTTCCGCTTGCGAGACAGGCGCCGGAACCACTGAGCTAACTCCCCGGCCCTGCTATTTTCTGTTCTTATATGCTAAAAACTAAATTTTCTGCTTGCTCTTTTACTATTAGCTCATATAGCTTTCCAGTAACATTTACTTCTGGTTTCTACTTCATTCCATTAAAAAACAAAACATAAAATACTTTGCAGATATAATTTGATTAAAAAGACTAAGAGTTTGGTCTTAATGCAACATTTTGGTTGTCAGCTATATTCTGAATAAATCAGGTTGCTAGGTACGTAAGTTCAGGATGAGTAAGATGTTATTACAGTTATTTTTAGCTTATTTTTAAGAAGGAGAAGAAAGAAAACTTTGAATCAAGCTTGTGTCTTACGAAATAGAGCATATTTTCACAAGACCAGAAAGTGGATTTATCTTGCATATGTACAAATAGATGAGACTCACAGATTAGATTTCATAATTTATATGTAAGTAGAATTAATAATTAATTAATTGTATTATAAAACTAACAGAACTGTTATGGAAATACCTAGAAAACTGTAGAAACTGTTGTATGTATGAAAATGTTATGAGTTTCTACTACACTGCCACAGAACTGGCCATATTTCTACCTCTTTGCTTTAAATCGAAAATGTGTATATAGATTTTCATCTTAGAAGTTTAATAATCTGACATTCAGTAGCACTGAATCAGTGCTAGTTTGTTATGGTTTGTTTTAAGAAGGTTGGTTCTTACTAAAGGGCCCAGTTGACAGCCTGCCTACGGGGGTGGGGGGGTGGGAGGAAGAAGGCGGGGTTGTCAGCCTCTTAATTTTCAAAGCAGTGAATACATAGTTACTTTTAAGCGGCATGTAGTTTAAAAATGGCAATTTTGAGTGTTTTCTCTTCAGGGAAACTAGTCATCCAACTTGAGGGGTTTGGATTGAAGTTAACTGAGATCATGCTCACGAAGGCATCTGGTACTGGAGAGGTGTTTAGTGAGTGTTGGTTTTGCTCTGCTTTGCACCCTTCAAGCCTGTTTTCAGTAGCTCTGAAACCCACATATTCGATGTCACCCCGTGAATAGTGCTGTATGAAAGTGGAGCCTCAGAAAATGTTGAAAATCTCATGGCACACACAGGCTGGGAAGAAGTGGGGTGGGCCCCCTCTGACTTTCACGAAAGAATTAGGGACCTACCCCTGCATCCCTGGGGCTAACCTTGGCCTTTGTTTGTGCTTCCTGACCTCTGGTGTATCTGTGTCAGCACCCAAGCTCCTCTAGGCCATGATCCCAGGCACAAGGTTGCTTATGATGATGGTTCAGAAAAGGCACTGGATAAGCAAGGCTGGGTTGTCAGTCCGAAAATGCATTACAGACCCTGGTCCCAGTCTTGGGACACATGATGACAAAAGCTCCTGCTCCAAGGAGTTTACCCTCTGATAAAGGAGACTGATGGGAAACAGATTCACAAGAGCCTGGACACAGCATGCTGTGTGAAGCCAGCTGTGCAGTAAAATAAAGCAGGCTATGGACTGAGAAACTGAAGCTAATGATTTTATATCTGGTGAATGAAAGCTGTATGAGTCTCTCTAAAAAGATGTTCATTAATATGGCTGATTTACGACTGATTGCAGCCCTGATTTTTATCTCCCCACTTTAACAGGTAGAAACATCTTTTCCATAGAGAATTACAGTACCCTTGGACAAGGGAAAGCTCTGTAATGCTCTCATGAAAAATTCTCCAGCAGGGATTTCTTAGGATTTTCCTTGACTTTATTTACCTCCGAGGGGGCTTGGGATGTAGCTCATTGGTACTGTGCCTACCTGGCAAGTGTATGGTACTGAGATTGAACTTCAGAACCAGAAAAACAAAACAAAAAACCAAACAAAGAACAACTTTCATTTGCCTTCCAGTCTGAAACTTAGGCCTGAAGTTGCTGTTCTCTGATGCTGGTCCACTGATGTAGGCTTCTTATGCGAAAGTAAGGAACATTTTCAAGGCTTATATTCTGCTACTTTACCTTCTTAATGTTATCCTTTGATTCCAGGTGTTCTGTTGACTTTTTTTTTTTTGAGACAGGATCTCACTTTGTAGTTCAGGCTGACCTTGAGCTCTCTAGGTAGTCCAGGCTTGCCTCAAAATCAAGACAATCCTGCATCAGGCTCCTGAGTGCTGGGGTTACAGGTATGTGCCACCACGTCTGGCTTTTCTGTTGACTTTCAGAACACGGAACTGAAATGCAATTGATATAAAATTAGCTATTTTATTTTATTGTTTTGAGACAAGGTTCTCACCATATAGTTCAGCTTTAACTCACAATGTAGCCCAGGTTGGCCTCAAATTCGTAGTAATCCTCCTGTTCATCCTCCCAAGTACTGGGATTACAGATGTGTGCTGTCACACCTGGCCAGAATTAGCTATTTTAAAATAAACATTTCGGTGACAGTAAGTCTATTTGCAGAGTTGTGCAACCATCACAACCAATTTGAGGATTTTTATCATCCCCCAAAAGAAGATACTGTCCCCATTAAGCAATCATTCTACATCTTCTCAAGCCCCAATATCTGATAATTGCTAATCTGTTTTCTACCTCTAGGGCTCATCTGTTCTTGAAATTTCATATAAGTAAAATCACACAGTATGTGACCTTATGTCTGGTTACTGTTACTTATTTCAAGTTGCATCTACATAGTAGTGTTTCATTCCTTTTTATGACTGCATGATTCTGAAAGGATAGAACACATTTTTATTTTTCCATCCATCTTTTCATGGACATTTGGGTTGTTTTCACCTTCTGGCCTTTGTGAATTGAGCTGCTGCAAACATTTGTGTACGAGTTTTTGAGTATTCAGTTCTTTAGGGTATATACCTAGGAAGAGCTTACTTGATAACTTTTTAATGAATTCTCTTGACACTTAAAAAGAAGGAACTTGTAAGAAGGGCCCTATAGAAAATTACCCTGGCAGTAAGATATTTCAGAAAACACCCTGCAAGTTTACAATCTTAAGAATTATATCATCTTGGGCTGGGGATTTAGCTCAGTGGTTCCAGCGCCTGTCTTGGAAGCACAAGGACCGGGGTTGGATCCCCGGTTTACCACATACTATA
>PVIR01033921.1:0-17538 GCA_004026965.1 Petromus typicus
TAATCTAATGCTGATAAAATGAGACATGTAAGAATAAGAATGATAATATGAGCAATTCCTTGATAGAGTTACAATTGTGCCACCTATTTAATAGACCTTGGGAAAAATAAAATAAAATAAAGCCAACTACTCCTCAGTGACAGAGTAATACCAAAACAACACATTGTTGTCAGAGTTGCATTAAGTATGTACACAAAATTACCTTATGGTATCATTTAATGAATGCATTTATTAGTTCAGGAATTAGCAAATAATAATTTTCATCATTTTCAGTAATTATTTTCAGAGAGTATAAGGAGTTTTACTAAAGAAAATTTCCTGAACTAACTATACTCAAAAGATGATGTTAATTAATGAATAAATAACACATTTTTCATGGAATCATGTCAGAAACAATCCATGCCTGGTTGGATGTATCTTGAATCCCATGTTCCTTAAGTCAATCTGGAATATATACTTTCTCTACTAATTTATTTGTCTTTCTTTTTTGAAATGTTCTATCCACTTGAAGAAAACCAGAAAGAGGAAATCTAGAAATTGCAATCAAGGATTTTTCTTCCTCTAAGTGAAGCTAAAAAAAAAAAAAAATACCGTATGCAAAGAAATTATTTTAATTGCTAGCTAAACTCCAGTAATAGAATACCTTTAAATATGGAAAAATTATTGTTTTCACATACAACAGCCATTGTACTTACACATGCATTGAATTACCTTATTTAATCCTCATGAAAAAAACCCATGAAGATTCTTATTATGCTCATTTTTAGTGATCAGAAACGGACTTGCACAGGTTGTCACATGACTTACCCAGCAGTACTAAGAATCAGGATTTGAACCAATAGCTCACCACTTCTCAGTTTGACCTTATTTAATTCTAGGATAAACTTAGCTCCTGCAAATGTAGATCTTATGTGGCCTGATTTTAGGATGTAGAATCTCTGGTACTGACCTTGCTCTGCTTAACAGATTCAAATACAGTTATTTAATATCAAAATAAAGTGAATAGTATTGATGTTCTCACCTCATTCAAACATAATGGAATTGTAACAATAAATGAATTAATATATTTTAATTTTCTAATATGGTTTAGCATTATATGAAGATTTTTTTCATGTTTGATATTCACAGTACTCTATTTCTTTTTAAAAAGTGGTTGAGATTCTGTGAGACAGTAGTTAAAAGTCAAGAGAGACACAGAATTAATGGATAGTAGTCCAGGAACAGAGGGCGGAAAGAATGTTTTGTGCTATCATATCAGTAACAAGAAGATTTTTGCTTGAAGAAAAAAAAAATCAGAATGTTGACTTAGAATTCTTTGTAAACTCTGAGATTAATTTCAGCTTCTGAGAGCTAAAATTAAATTTCTAGAGATTCATATTGTTAAAATTATTTCTAAAAATGCCTAATTATACACAACTAGGTGAGTTAGCACATGCCTGTAATTCCAGCACTTGGAAGGTTGAACCAGGGGAATTGCCATGAATTCAAGGCCAACCTGAACTACATATTGAGTTCAAGGATAGACTGAACTACATAGCAAGACCTAGTCTCATAATTCAAAATAAGAAACAAAAAGAATTTAAGAAAACCTTAATTATGAGCTGTATATTAGTCTAAAAGTTGTGTTTATGAACTCTAAATATATATTTTAGAAATTCAGGAAGGGAGTTCATTTCCTCTTTACCATGACATTATAAATCACTCAAAGTTAGTTTCTCCTCTTTTCTGAGTCTTCTGTAATACCCCATTATTTAAAAATTACTTCAAATTCAAGGAAAATAAGCTTAGAGATTTGCTTCAGAATTTGTTAACAGGACCTATTATACCAAAAGGTAAAAGTATATCCCAAGTACATATAAGTGAAAGTACATTAAATATCTGGGGAGAAAGGATTGCTACTTTCTTTACATAATAATTCCTATTGCTGTATATTAAATTTATACTTTTCAGAGTTGATTAAATTCAAGTTCTGTTACTATGAATAATTTTTCTATAAGATGCTGGTGAAATTCTGTTTGCTTTTGTACCTTATGAGGTGACTTCACGTTCTTTCCTTCTTTCCTTCCTGCCTTCCATTGCTCCACCCATTCCACTCTCTTTCCCTTTCCTCTCTGTCTCTGCTTGCTTTTGTTTATTCACTTATACTTCTCTTGTATTTTTTCCACATTGATCTTCAGTTCTTTAAACCCATAACCTGAAGAATAAAGACAATGACAACTATTTAAGTGGAAAGGCATCAAAAAGGCAACTAGCAATGTAAAAAAGAAGAAAGAAGAAAAACTCACCCTTTAAAAAGTTTATTCATATTTCCTGAATCTTTCTGAATTTGGTCTAGAGCTGAATGTCTCATGGATTCTTTTTCTCCCATCTTCACAACTATGCTTACAATTCTTCAGTGACTTTTATAAAAAGAGGAATCTTCTTGATTTAAATTCCAGTAATTCAGGTGGATTTCAGTTCTGTAATCTGCATGCTTGGGTTCATTCTCCTTTCTCTCCTGCTGTCAGCAAAACACCACACTGGCCTTGTCTCAGCCCTTTTCTTCAGGTGTCCTAGTGCAGCTCTACAGTCAGAACTCAGCCTCAGATCCTCAACCTTTGTGACTCAGTACATGCCTCCTTCTCTCTAGATTTCCTCCAGAAAGACTTGCAGATCTCCTGCCTTACAGCACAAAATGATTTCTTTCTTTCTGTATTTGACTTACATTTTCCTCTCACGGCAGACCTAACTTTCATCAGGACAGACAGTTTGTCTGGTTTCACTTATTTTATCTCCAGAATAAAAGCACATCATGACTCATAGAAGTTACTCATTTAATATTTGTTGGATATCATATAAAAATTAAACAAGCCAAAGAGGGACTTTATTTTCTGGTTTTATTATAACTTGACTCTTTGTTATTATCGTAATGCCAGTGGCATTTTTGTGTCTTATTTTTTATATAAAAATTAAAACAAAACCAACAATTGTGAGCATTCAATGAAAATATCATGTGATTGGGATAATTGACATTTTTTAAAGCAGAAACTTAGGTACTTTCCAGTGTTTTCTCTTATTAAGTAATTGATCTGTGACCATCTTCCACACTTTTGACTAGTTAACCAAGTAATTAAAAAATAACTTTTGAAATCACACAGTGAGTAACATTTAGTGAATATTATGAACCTCTAATTATAGTAAACTTCCAAGTGGAAATTCATCCTTTATTCTTTCTTAGTTCGTGAGCCTTTGCCCAAAAGTGGCAGATATGAAGAAGTGTTCTTGTGGTACAAATCAATGGTAGAGGGAACAAGGGAAATAATAATAACCTTTTTACTAGGTGAAAAAAATGGTTCAAATTGTCTTTGTCATGTTGTTATTTAATCTTCATAGCAAGCCTTTGATTCAGGATAGCCACAAAAGATAAAACTGAATTATAGAGAAAATAAAGCACACACCTAATTCTCTACAGCCAATCACAGAGGTTTGAAGATTTCTAGGACTGATATTCTAACACCAACTGCACTTCAGTCACGAGGAGTAAGAAATGGTCTCTGAAACATATTTTTCTGTTGCTGTGAACACATCTTCCCTTGTAGCCTAGGAGAATCCTGTCCAAGGAGTTGGATCATACATCTTAGGAAATTTCCCGAAGTCCCATGTGCTCCAGCAGGCACCATTCACTGACAGTTACCTCCTGAGAATGATCTGAGTCTGAACTTGGCTTTAGAATCCACACTCCACTGTTTTCACCAGTCTTCACTCTACCTGAATATGTACTCATCCCTGCTGAAGGCTCTGCCATTGACAACCCAGTTTAAACCAAAATTTAAATTGTTTAAAAAAAAAAAGATTTTATTTTTCTCTTCTCAAGATATTACCAAAGTTGGCTGAAGTCATGTTTCCTTTAAAACAACAGTTGGGTTTCTTTTATCAATCGGTTGTGTTGACAGCATCTGTGAATGCCCTGATCAATAAGTATTGTTGATTCTGGGAAGATGGCGGAATGGTAAAGGCTGGAAACCACTGCCTCCCTATAAATTGTTCTTAATTCTGAAAACAGCAGTTTGACGGGTGAGGAAAGGAAGGACTGCAGAGAAATCTAGATTGAAGAGATCAGATGCAAATATTGATTAAGGCCAAAGAAGGAAAAGCAACCTAGGGAGCTAACCTTCCCTTCTTTCCTCTCCCGAGGGGGAGGGGCTGCCTATCCTGCCTGGACCACTCACAGGCGCCCCAGCAATCACCGCAGACAGCACGCAGCCGCCTCCCTAGACACAGGTTCATGGCGAGAAGCAGAACTGTGTGCCAGGCCTTCTGCAGCTGCGGTAAACTACATTACACCCCTAGATCTGGACCCAGGGGAGAAGACAAAGACCATCTCCGGCCAGGACCTAGGATCTGCACTGCCAGGAGAAGATGTCTCCCAGCTCCTGGGAATCGACCAAGATCATCTCTACGACAGCGAACTGGCAACCCCAAGGCCTCCAGTTCTGGGACGCTCCAACTCTGTACAACAACTGGAACCCCATCTCCTGCCATACTGGAAGGGGCGAGCCCCTGCTCTGAGACCTGAACCTGGACATTGGTGAGTCTCTGGGTCCAGCTCCACCTATAGGACACTGGGCTCACATCAGGGGAAAGCCTGCAAGTTCACAGCTCTTTTTCCCTGTAACCTTTACACTTCAAACTATGTCTCAGCCCATACAGGAATCGGTGGTTCCTCGCCTCCAACAGCTGCCTGGTAGTGGACTCAGTCTTATACTAGTCTGTTTTATCTCTGTTTGTTTGTTTTATTTAGTTCTGTGTTTTTGCTATTGTTGTTGCTGGCTTCTTCTTCCCTTCTCTTTCCTCTCCCGCCCCTTTTTTATTTTCCCTACATCTCTCCCTTTTTTCTACTCTTTGTCTACTCTGCTAGTCTTCATTTCTCTATTTCAATGTATCCTTTAATCTCATTGCTAATCTCTCCCTCCCCTATCTCTGTGTCACCTAACTCCTTGATAACCTTTTCACTTCCAAAAGATGATGTCTGAATGGTCTAATTATATTTGTGGTTAATTATAAGAATGGGCATATGATCACAGTCCTGACTTACGAGGGTGGAGGGGATAGATCAGCAATTACCAGTTTACCATTTCTTGAGTTATGTTTTATACTGTTAATGCTTAGTGCTTTTCTTGGGTTGTGTTTGAAACAGTTAAGGCTTAGTGCTAATCTTAAGGGAACTAAATATTAGGAAGAAAGAAACTTGCAACAAACATCATCAGACAATTGGGGCAACTATAAAACCAAATACAACAGCAGGGAGAAAAGCTCAGAAATGAGGAAACATTCAAAATCTCAGATGCAGAGATCCTCACCCCAAGGTAGTATGGGGGAAAACGGAAATGGAGAAGTTTGAAACTCAATCACCAGGACTCTCTGAGGTGGTAACTAAAGAAGATCTAATATGATGGAAATCAGAACTGATTTCTGAGATAAAAACAGAAATACTGGACATAGTTAATGACATGATTAACAAAGTTAAAGAAGAAATCAAGGACATTATAGAATCTGAGATAGCAAAAGCAATGGAACCTATCAAACAGCTAAAAACAGAAGCTTAAGCAATCAAAAAAGAAAATGAAAGTTTACACAGTAGAATAAACACTGTAGAAGACCAAATCTCAGATCTAGAGGACACGATCACAGCCAATGAACAGGAAAGACATAATTTATGGAAAATGGCAAATGACCATGAGAAATCTAATCAACAGCTCCTAGATGATTCTAAGAAGAATAGCATAAGGTTGACTAGAGTCACTGAGGAAGCAGGAGACAATACAAAAAAAAAAACAAAAAACAAAACAAAAAAAACCATAAAAAAATTTGTTCACAGAAATAATAGAAAACTTCACAGGCAAAGAAAGAGAATTAGATACTCAGATTCACGAAGTATACAGAACCCCACAGGGCTGAAATATGCAAAAACCTACACCTAGGTACATAATTATAAAAGTTCCAGATAGGAAAATAAAGAATGAAATATTAAAAACAGCTAGAGATAAGAAAAAAAATAAAGAGTGAAATATTGAAAGCAGCTAGAGAGAAGAAAAAAATTACCTTAAAGGGAAGTCCATCAGGACCGCAGCAGACTTTTCAACCCAGACACTCAAAGCAAGAAGAGCCTGGAGTGAAGTGTTTCAAACCTTAAAGGACAACAACTGCCAACCCGACTGATTTATCCCTCAAAGTTATCTCTGAAAATTGAGGGGAAATAAAATACTTTCATGACAAAGAACATCTTAAAAACTTCATGCATACAAAACCGGCACTACAAAATATCCTAAAGGATATCTTGGAGGAAATAATGGAAAATTATAAACCCATGAGACCCAATAGAGTCATCTCATGGAGCCAAACAAAAAACTGATGGGAAAAGAACAAAATCAAAGAATAAAAGAGCCTAGAACAGGAAAACATGACAGCCCTAAGTCTATCCATATCAGTCATAACCCTTAATGTCAGTGCACCTGTTAAGAGACACAGACTGGAAGAATGGATCAAAAAGCAAGATCCTGCAATCTTCTGCATACAGAAAACACACCTAATGCAGAGAGAAAGCCACAGACTGAAAGTAAAGGGATGGAAAACAATTCCCCAAGCAACAGGAAACTGAAAGAAAGCAGGAGTAGCTATCTTATTTACAGACAAAATAGATTTTAAACCAAAACTTATTAAAATATACAAAGGAGGGCATTATATTCTCTTACAGGGTATTATCCAAGAGAAAGAAATAACTGTATTAAATACTTATGACCCAAACAGTAGTGCACTCAGCTATATAAAGCAAACACTAATGGACATGAAAAGCCAGATAAGCACTAGTACAATAATAGTGAGGGATTTCAATACTCCACTGACACAAATAGACACAGTGACTGGATAGAAAATCAATAAGGTAATGCTTAAGCTAAACCAAACTCTCAACAAATGGACTTAATAGATGCCTACAGAGTATTTCACTCCAAAAGTGAGAATTTACAATCTTTTCAGCTGCACATAAATATTCTCCAAAATAGACCATGAGCTAGTTCATAAAACAGATTTAAGTTAATGCAAAAGGAATTGAAGTTGTCCCATGTATACTCTCAAGTCATAGTGCCTTGAAACTAGAGATGAAGAGCAAAAACAATTCCCAGACTTTCACAAAAACATGGAAATTGAACAGTACTCTACTGACTAACCAATGGGTCACAGAAGAAATTAAAGATGAAATTAAATAGTTTCTATAGTTGAATGATAATCCCAGTACAACATACAGGAACTTATGGGATATAACGAAAACAATTCTAAGAGGGAAGTACAGAACAGTGAATGCCTATATCAGGAAAACAGAGCAAGCTCAAATTAACAATCTAATGCTGAACCTTAAGCTATTAGAAAAGAGGAGCGAGGAAAACTGAGAGCTCATAGTAGGGAGGAAATCATAAGGAGCAGAGCAGAAATTAATGCAATGCAGACTAAGAGAATGATACAGAAGATCAACAAATCAAAGAGTTGGTATTTTGAAAGGATAAATAAAATTGACAGACCTTTAGCCAATCTTCTCAAACAAAGAAAAGAAAAGGCTTAAATCCATGCTATTAGAAATAAAATGGGGGAAATCACCACTGACCCAGTGGAAATACATAGAATAAAAAACACATACTTTGAAAATTTATATTCCAATAAAATGTAGAAGAAATTGATAAACTCCTAGATACATATGAACTTCCAAAGTTGAATAAAGAGGATATAAAAATTTTAAACACTACAATATCAATCTGTGAAATTGAAAATGTAATAAAAAAAACCTACCGACAAAAAAAGCCCTGGGCCTGATGGCTTCACTGCTGAATTCTACAAAACTTTTAGAGAAGAGTTAACACACTACTCTTCAAACTCTTCAATGAAATTGAAAGGGAAATAGCACTCCCAAATTCATTTCTGGAAATGAATTCCAAAAGCAGATAAAGACTCAACCAAAAAAGAGAATTACAGGCCTATCTCCCTAATGAACAATGATGCAGAAATCTTCAATAAGATACTAGGAAACAGAATACAGAGAGTCATCAAGAAGATCATACACCCTAATTAAGTTGGATTCATCCCCGGGATGCAGGGATGGTTCAACATACGTAAATCAATAAATGCAATACACTACATTAATAGACTCAAGGGAAGAAATCATATGGTCACCTCAATAGATGCAGAGAAAGCATGTGATAAAATCCAACACCCATTTACGATCAAAACCCTACAGAAAATTGGAATATATGGTCTGTATCTTAAACTAATAAAAGCTATTTATGAGAAACCAACAGCCAGCATCACCCTAAATGGTCAAAAACTGAAACCTTTCCTACTAAGATCAGGAACAAGACAAGGATGTTCACTTTCACCACTTCTGTTCAATATTGTGTTGGAAATATTAGCCATAGCAATTAGGCAAGACAAAGAAATAAAAGGAATAAATATAGGAAATGAAGAAGTTAAACTGTTATTATTTGCTGATGACATGATACTCTATTTAGAGGATCCTAAAATCTCAACCAAGAGACTACTAGTCCTAATCTCTAAATTTAGTAGTGTAGCTGGATACCAGGTTAATGCTCAAAAGTCATTAGCCTTTATATACACAAACAATAGATTCACTGAGTAAGAAATTGGGGAATCAATCCTCTTCACAGTGGCATACAAAATATTGAAACATCTAGGAATCAGTCTAACAGAGGAGGTGAAATACCTTTACTCTGAAAATTACAGAACTCTGAAAAAGGAGATAGAAGAAGATACCAGAAAATGGAAAGACATTCCTTGTTCCTGGGTTGGAAGAATCAATATCATCAAAATGGCTATACTCACACAACTATTATACAGATTCAACGCAATCCCAATTGAACTCCCAATGGCATATTTCATAGATCTAGAGAAAATAATTCAGAAATTCATCTGGAATCACAAAAAACCTAGAATAGCAAAAGCAATTCTAAGCAATAAGGACATGATGGGTGGGTATTACAATCCCCAACTTGAAACTACTACAAAGCCACTGTGATAAAAACCACATGATACTGGCAAAGCAACAGACCTGATGACTAGTGGAGTAGATTAGAAGATCCAGAAACAACTCCAGACAAACTAAGCTATCTGATTTGACAAAGGAGCCAAATACCCTCAGTAGAGGAAGAATAGCCTCTTTAACAATTGTGCTGGAAAAATTGGACTCTAACCTGTCGAAATCTAAAGATAGACATATCTCTTTCATCGTGTACTAAAATAAAATCAAATGGAATTAGGAATCTAAATATTAAAACAGGCACACTAAACCTGTTACAAAACAGGTTAGGTAAAACTCTTGAAGACATTGGCTTAGGGAAAGATTTCATGAACAAATCCTCCATAGCACAAGAACTGGTAGAAGAAATTGATAAAGGGGATCTCATCCTACTGAGAGGTTTCTGCACCTCAAATGAGACCACCAGCAAAGCGAAAAGGCAACAAACAATATGGGAAAGAATCTTTACCAGCCGCATCTCAGACAAAGGGTTATTATCTAGAATATATAAAGGGCTTTAAAAAATCAGTCCACCCAAATTGAATGACCCAATTACAAAATGGGCATCTGAAATGAACAGACACTTTTAACAGGAAGAAATAAAAGCAGCTAAGAAGTATATGAAGAAATATTCAACATCAGTAGTCGTTCTAGAGAGGTAAATGAAAACAACATTAAGATTGCATCTCACTCCACAAAGAATGGCTGCTATCTCAGGATTATCCAGCAATAAATGTTGGCGAGGCTTCAGAGAAGAAGGAACCCTTCTCCACTGTTGGTGGGAATGTAGACTTGTACAACCCCTGTGAAGATCAATTTGGAGATTCCTCAAAAAGCTAGGAGTGGAGGTTCCATTTGACCCAGCCATCACTCTGCTAGGTATATGCACACAAGAATTAAAAGATTCATATCACAGTGACATATGTACACCTATGTTTATAGAAGCTCAGTTTGTGATTGCTAAATCTTAGAAACAACCAAAATGTCCTTCACCTGGAGACTGGATAAGAAAGTTGTGGTTCTTCTGCACAGTGGAGTATTACTCTGCCATAAAAATGATAATTTTGAATTATTCATACTTAGATGGACGTATCTTGAGGACATCCTTATAAGTGAAATAAATAGGTCACAGATGTGTAAATATCGCATCTTTTCTCTGGTATGAGAAAATAAAGATGTAATTGAGCTCTAGAATGTATGTTATATATTGTGAAATTGAAAATATTCAAAGTGAAATGGGTTGAAGGGGGGGGAAATAATGAGATTATAACAAAAAAAGAAATTAAAGTTTATGTATATAGGGAGTGGGTGTGGTAGGGTGGATAGGGATATGGGAAAAAATGAGATTAAGTTGTGTCATATGCTGGTACAAATTCTCATTGTTGAATGCAGTCATGATATGTATATTCAAGGTACCAATAAAGATTTCAATAATAATAAAAACGTACTGGTAAGGGTGAAAAGATGCATGCTGCAGTGATAAGTGAATCTCACTGGATTTCACTTCAGTGCAGCACTGAAACTTGAATTATGACTGTGAAAAACATGTCTTTTCAACAGGAGAAAAGAATTTTCCCTAACAATTTATTTAGACAGTTTTGGATTCAAAATTGTGTATTTCTAATTAATTTTAGTCTGAAAATTTCCTGAACTTAGAACCATCATGGAGGGTGAACCGTCTAGGAGCAAATGAATTTCTAGCACAAACCATAAGGCTTGCGACATACTCTTATTTCTGAGTACTAGTTCTTGTCAACATTAATTCTGTATTGTCCTGTTATTCTGCAATCAAGCATATGTGTATAGCTTAGGGTTTATTTGCTTTTAACTAGAAAGAATAACAAATTAATTACGGGTATGTAATAGACTTGTTCTCTAATTTATTAATAAACTTAAAAATGATAGATTCTCCTTTTTATAAATTTAACTTCAAAGTATTGATTTAATACAGTAATAACATTGTTGTCAGTGTTATTACCCTTACCCTTGTTATTATTCTTGCCCTTGTCCTTAAATAGAAAAGTGCATAGTCATCAAGTTTATTTCATATTTTTGAATGTTTTATTCAGCTTAGTTATTTAACCTTATTAAAAATATTTTTTACCTTACTTTATTGACATAACACAAACTTTCTAGTTAACTACTATTTTACAGACCAGTTTTAGATGAATTTATGAATGGAGAGTGAATTTTGGGAAATCACACAAAATAAAATTACAATTTACAAAATTCTAATGTGGGGTCTTAAGGCTGTAATAATGCAGAGGCAAACATCTGAAACATAAAATGTGTTGTGATACAGTGGGTACAGTGGCTTTTAGCCCCTGTTAACTCTATACTTCTGTGGTAGAGGTGGCACTGTGCTGCCCAGGTAAGCCTCTGGGAATCAATGATATTCTTAAGTTGCCAGAAATACTATTACACAAACGTCCTCAATTATCACTGTCTGTGGGAATTACTGCAGCTAAAGAAAACTGTCTTTTCCACCTTTACTCGTCATCACAGACACAGATTTCATGGAATGACCTATCAGTATGGGGAGGAGGAGCCCAGTTTTCTTCAGAGGTGACCCTACTGGCCCATCCCCAGTCTAGGCTCCCTCATCCCCTCTCCACCCTGTGTTCATCCCTTAAACTTCTTTTATTAAACTGCAATTCACCTGTTCCCTCTGTATTTATTTCTTTGTCCTCCCTTCCACAGGCTATTGTTCTCGAGCACACTTCTAAATAAATACTGTGTGCATAAATCTGTATGTCATCATCCTGAGAAGTTAAACCTGGGATCCTAATTTTTCTGCCTGTGAAATTGTGCTAACAATATTAGCACTTGTTTTGTAGTGTTATATTTTTCAAACAAAAGTGGAAATATTTGCGAAGTATCAATTATCATTCAAAATTAAAATTACGGCCATCTTTATGGCAGTGTTATCTTCACGGATTCTATAAACCAGGAAATGGTTTCTCTAACCACCCCCCTTCATCCACTCAGTGAAATCCAGTAGTTATGTTAATGAAAAAATGTACAGTTGCCATCACCTGTGAATGACATTTCACATCAACACGTGCACGCCTATCTGAACACTTAAATAATCTTAGGGTGTGTATCATAGAGTGTTTCCCTGTTAATGAGTTTGTTCTCAAAACACAGTGACTATTTACTTTGCATCGTTTTCCAGCACATAGTACATATCTTGCTAAAGGCTATTTTGACATAGTTTCAGCACCAGAAAACTAAAATCACAGTTTGAAGGCACAGCTAGTATACGATCTTTGGGGGGGCTTACATCCCCCTGTTTTTTTTAATAAACTGCCTGGCACACAGCCCAAAACTCCTGGGCTGGGTATAGCTGTCTACCCCTTAGGGTAGTTCAGGCTTTCCAGTAATGTTACAAAGCTCTTTTCCTGATCCTGCTGGACTCTGAGAATGCATGTCCATGAAAGAACATATTTTTCTTGTGTATCCTCTTAGCTAAAATAATAAATTTAAAACACATATCTTCAATTACCAAATAATAATTTAAAATATTATCTTAATATCTTCTTCTGTAAATCACTGTGTTTAAGTTTATAAACTTGTTTGCATTCTTTCTAATATGTAACTTTTAAGGAAATTCTTGCTGCTGTGATAATTAGGGAAATAATATCCATTTGTTTCTGATTCATAATGAGAAAGTAGAAATAAATTGAAACAGGTAGATCTTCAAAAAAAACAGATCTTTCAAAGTTTAGGCTTATAGCACTGAATAGAAGCCTAGTATTTAAAAGTATCGTTTAAATTGCTTTTTGTAGAAAATAGGCTAAAAATTTCTAAGCAATATCCTTTCTAGTGAGTTGTCCTCAGGCTGAAAACAAACAAGGGGCCCTGGGTGGAGCTCAGTAGTAGAGAGTGTTTTACAGGTGCAAAATGCTGGATTTGGTTCCAAGTAGTAAGAAAAACAAAAACAAGAGCACAGAGATAGTTATGCAAAATATGCCATAACAATATGGCAAAAGAGATAGTCCTCTTAGACGATTCATTTAGATGAGCACAAGGGTCAACTGACTACACTGATTTTTCAGATAGCAAGTGATGCCCTGAACCCCTACAGGAAATTTTGGTGCTGCCAGGAGCTGCCTCTGGGCTCTGGCCTCTCGCTCCTTCCCACCGCTGAGTGGGTCCTTGACAGACAGAATGTCAAACAGCATAACCACACTAGCTGATTCATATGTGTAATAAAAATGTATGAAGAATACATTACAACAACTTATAAATTTTTGGGCTATCTTGAAAATATTATGAACTCAAAATAAAGCAGTGTTGAATCAAAATATTAATATAAAGCATTAATTTAAAATGTTAAACAATTCATACGCAATTACCAACTCGCAAATCACTGGCTCTGGAGGATCTGCTTATACTTGAAAAAATATAATAATAGCATTATGGTCATTTTAAAACAACACAGACACAGTTATGTCATAGAATGATACTTTATTGTATATTAATAAATACTATAGCATTGTAATGGATTTGCTACTATTTTGAAATAAAAATACTTCATTGTAGATTCAATGTACTTAGGATTGAGTAGGTAGGTAAATATATTTTACAAGAAGAGCAATTAGTTCAGCAATCTCTTTGATGTTTTATTAAATGTCTCAGAGATTCAGAAATACTTAAGTGGACTAAACTAGATTTTCCTGAAAACAAGGGATTCCAGAAAACCTGACTCTGCAGAATAAGGGAATCTTTTCTGCTTTGCCCTTATCATGTGCATTAATCAGCAGAAACTGAACGCCAACCAATCAGCTTTCCCCTTTTCTTTTGTTTCTATGTCCTCACCTTACCATACCCACTATTCTTTTTAAAAAATTAAAAAAATTTTTATTATGAAATAAGTACATTTTATATACATATCATGATCACACTCAACATTGACAGTTTCTATAGTATATGACATGACTTAATTTTGATTTATTCATGTTCCTCTAAGCACCCTATACCCCCCTCACCCCTGTATACATAAGCTTAAGTTCCCTTTTTAAAATTACTATTACAATTTTTTCTTTCCTCTCATTACTTACCCTACCCCTATTTCCATTTGAATGTTTTCTATTTTACAATATCTAACATATATTCTACATCTCACTTAAATTTTCACTTTCTCATATTAGAAAAATGATATGGTATTTACACATCTGTGACCTATTTATTTCACTTATGAGTATGTCCTGAAGGTACGTTCATTTGAGTATGAATGACTCAAACTTGTCATTCTTTATGGCACAGTGATACTCCATTTCATAAAAAAAAAAAAAAAACACATCTTTATCCATTTTGGTCCACTGATCCTTGGATCTATTACTTTGCTAGTATCATGCAATTTTTATCACAGTGGCTTTGTAGCATAGCCTTGTGTTAGAGATCGTGATACCCCTGCCAAGTTCTTGTTACCTTGAACTGCCTTTACTATTCTAGGTCTTTATGGTTCTATATGAATTTTGGGATTATTTTCTGTAAATCTGTGAAATATTCTGTTGAGATTTTAATCAGGATTGTATGGAATATATATAGAATTTGTGGGAGTATAGCCAATTTGACAATATTGGTTCTTCCTACCCAGGAACAATGAATACCTTTCCATTTTCTGGTATCTTATTCTATTTCCTTTTTCAGAGTGCTGTAATTTTTAGAGTATATGTCTTTTACTTCCTTTGTTAGATTGATTCTTACATATTTCACTTTTTTAAATGCTACTGTGAAAGAGCTTAAGTGCTCAATTTCTCTCTCACTGAGTCCGTTGTTTGTTTATACAAAGTTTATTGATTTGTGAGCATTGCCCTTATATCCAGATATAGTAATAAATTTGGAGATTAAGTCTAGAAGTCTTTTGGGTGAGTTTTTAGGATCTTCTTGATGATTTTTTGGTATTCTGTTTGCCAGGATCTTATTGAAGATTTTTGCATCACTGTTCATTAGGGAGATTGGCATGTAGTTCTCTTTATTGGTTGGGTCTTTCTCTGCTTTTGAAATCAAAGTAATGGTTGCTTCCAGGAATTAACTTGGGAGCACTGCTCCTGTTAGGATTTCATTAAAGATTTTGGGAAGTAGTGGCATTAACTCTTCTTTGTAAGTTTTGTGGAATTCAGCCATAAAGCCATCAAGAGTTGGACTTTTCTTTGTTGGTCGGGTTTTTATTACGTTTTCAATTTAACAGATTGATTTGGGGATTTTTAACATTTTTATATCTTCTTCATTCAACTTTGGAAGTTCATATATGTCTTGGAATCTACCCACTGCTATGTTTTTCATCTTAATGGAGTACAGATTTTCAAAGTAGACATTTATTATCCTCTGAACTTCTGAATCTGTGGTGATTTCCTCTTCATTCCCAATAGCATGAATTTGAGCTTTTTTCTTCCTTTGTTTAATAATGTTGGCTAGGAATCTGTCAATTTTGTTTATTCTTTCAAAGAACCAACTCTTCTTTCCTTAATTTTTTATATCATTCTTTTAGTATCCATTGCAATAATTTCTGCTCTGATCTTTATAATTTCCTCCATAGTACAAGCTTTGGGTTTGTCTTGCTTCTTTTTTTGTAGAGGCTTGCTGTTCAGAATTAGATTATTTGAACTTTGTTTTCCTAGTGTAAGCATTCATTGCTATGAATTTCTCTTATAGAACTTTTATTGTGTCCCATAAATTCCTATATGTTGTATTGGGTTATAATTTAATTGTAAAAGCTGTTTAATTTCTTGTGTGACCCACTGGTTGTTCAGCAGAGTGTTATTCAATTTTCATGTATTTTTGAGGATCTTGGACTTTCTTTTGCTATTCATCTCCACTTTTAATGCACTGTGGTCTTACAGAATACCACAGTTAATTTCAGTTCTTTTGCATTTACTTAGACATGTTCTATGTGGTAGCACGTGATCTGTTTTGGGGAATGACACATGAGCAGCTGAAAAAAATGTATTTCTGATTTGTAGGGTGAAATACATAGTAGGCATCTCTTAAGTCCATTTGTTCAAAGATATGGTTTTATTCAAGTATTTCATTATTGCATTATTGATTTGGTGTTTTTTTTTTTTTCTCAGTAAATCTGCCTTGTTTTAACAAAAGAGCACTGAAGTCCACCATTACTATTGTATTAGTTATTATCTGGCTTTTCATCTCTATTTGAAAATTTTTTTTCTGTAGTTGGGTGTGCTGGAATTTGGTGCATGTGTATTTATGAATGTCCTCTCTTTCCCTTGAACTGATTCATTTCCAAGGATGTAGTGTCTTTCTTTGTCTCTCTTAATCAGTATTGGTTTGCAATCTATTTTGTCTACAAATAGGATAGCCACTCCTGCTTTTTTGCAGTTTTCTGTTACATGGAGACTTGTTTTCCATTCTTTTACTTTCAGTCTATGGCTTTCTTTAAATTAGATGTGTTTCTTATATGCAGCATATTGTAGGACCTTGCTTGTTAATCCATTCTGCCAGCTTGTGTCTTTTATTGGGGGCATTGAGGCCACTGACAGTAATGTTTATGACTGAAATGGCCTGATTTATACCTGTCATGGTGTTTTGTTGTTGTTGTTTTTCTTGGCTTTTTTATTGTTTGTTTTTCCCCTTTCCATTCAGTTTCTTGCCTCTTTTCCAGAGAGATCACTGTTAAGTATCATGAGTTTGTGACTGTCATTGTTTTTCTCCATGTTATTCTTCATAATTTTTTGGAGTGTAGGTTTTGTATTTGTGAAGTTTTTCAAGTGCTCTTTGTCATAGAAGTATCTTATTTCCCTGTCAATTTTAAAAGATAATCAATCTAGGTTGGAGATTGTTTTCCTCTAAGGGTTGAAACTTCAATCCAGGCTCTCCTTGCATTGAGCATTTGCATTGAATAGTCTGCTCTGATTCTGATGGTCTCCTCATTGTATTTCTTTCTTTCTTTTCTCTAACTGCTTTCAGTATTTCATTTCTTTGTTGAATATCTGGAACCTTGATAATTATATGCCTAGGTGTAGTTTTCTTTTTCTCTCTTTCTTTCTTTCTTTCTTTCTTTCCTTCTTTTTTTAAATATCAGGGTCCCTTGGAGTTTATATGCCTCATTTATATGTCCATATTTTTTTCCTTTTCCTGTGAAGTTTTCTGCCATTATATCTGTAAAAGGTGTTTTTGGTTTTGTTTTTAGCTCTTTTGTACTGTCTCCTGCTTCCTCAGTGACTCCAATCAACTTTATGTTATTCTTCTTTGAATTATCTAGGAGCTGTTGGATTGATTTTTCAGAGTCTCTTGCCATTTTCCATAAATTATTCCTTTCCTGTTCATGGGCTACTATCCTGTCCTCTAGTTCTGAAATTAAGTTCTCAGCTTCATTCATCCTACTTTTCAAACTTTCATTCTCACTTTTAATCACCTGGAACTCAGCCTGAAGCTGTTAAAAAGGTTTCAGTGACTTTGTTATTTCAGATTCTATCATGACCCTGATCTCTGCTTTATTCATATCTTTTACTATG
>PVIR01033922.1:0-17542 GCA_004026965.1 Petromus typicus
TTGTGCATCAGTGATAGACTTCTAACCTAGCATCATGTTGCAGGCCCTGGTATCAGTCTCCAGTGCCAAGGGAATGTGACTCACAAGAAGGCTGTAAACTAGTGTCTTTCCAGGTTTAGAAACCAACAACTCCATGATACTTTCAACATGTTTTAGGAGATGCTAAGTACACCCAAAGCTTATACTGCTTTTGATAAGAAACAGGGTGTTTTACTTGGATGATTTTTGACATATGTTTTGGAATTTTACAAGGTTTCTTTTCTTAACTGAAATACAATTTCCTCTCAGGGGCTCTCTCTATTCAATTATATCATTTATGATCTCAGTGTGAATCAGATAAATTTTATAATTAAATTTCCATCCCAGAATTGCTCAGGGATAAAGAGTCCAGCTGTATCCACTCCCATATCAAAATTTGGGCAAGATTCCTCAATATGGCATTCTTACAATATTTCCTGAAATGGTAAGCCACTGAAGGTTTTTTTTTAATGGATCATTATTACATGCACTACAATATAAGTTAAAAGACAAGTACAATCTTGTAAATTAAGGAAAGAAAGGAAACTTTTTTTTCTTGTTTGATGTTTGGTTAACCTTTGTAGGGAAATCGATCAACCTTATATAAGATATATTATATTTGACTAAAAAATGAAAATCTTTAGCTCTTTATGATAGTGTACACTTGTAATCCAGCACACTGAACTTCAGGCAGGAAGATCACTGAGTTGGATTTCAGCCTGTACTATACTGTGAGTCGAACACCAGCTTCAATTTCTTTTTTTTTTTTAGGTTTTTTGAGACAGGGTCTCACTTTGTAGTTCAGGCTGGCCCTGAGCCCAGCCTCCAGCTCACATCACAGCAATCCTCCTGCCTCTGCCTCACGAGTGCTGGGATTATAGGCGTGAGCCACCACGCCCAGCACTGTGGTATGTGGTAATGATTGCTGCTGGGCGTGAGTCTCCACACCCAGTATTGTTATGTGATTAGCGGGGATCGAACCTGGGCCCTTGCGCGCAGCTTTCGCTCCAACATGTGCAGACCTGCCATCGTCTTCTTACTGTATTCAGTAAGACTATTAGCCCTGAAAATTAGGTCACAAATATAACTGTAAATTTCCTACTTAATATTTGGTGGACAAAACTCCAAAACCAAAGCTTGTCACAGACCAGGGCAGGATGATGAAAACAAGGAAAATTATAAATTTATAAAATTTTAAATCAGGCACATAGATTCACTGTGCAATTTTGCCCATACTTTATCTCTTAATCTAATTATTTTCAACACAGAATGCACAAACATGGTTAAAAATGGAATACAATTATGTAATATGCTCTAATGCACAGAAGTTGACATATATATTAACAGTACTGTGGAAATGAATCAAGATGGAAGAAAAGGAAACATTTCAGCTTCCTCAGATCAGAGACTCCTTCATCCAAGATCATACAAAAAGTGAATCCTGAGTACTGATCACACTACTCAATAGGAAGACCAGAATGATTGTAGAAATGCAGCATTACCCTTACCTCCACACTTTCTCACAGTGAAACACGGTAACCTAAGCATTCAACACAGTGATCAGTCGCTATTACAGATTCCTCCAGCTCATCTCTATCATTAAGCCAAGGGCTGATCTGAGTTGTATGACAGGTCATATCAGCCTGCTTGGCTTGAGACATCCCGAGAATATAAGTAAAGCACATGAATGACTGCATAAACTCAGAAAACTATCTGCATATGAGATATCTTTCTCCCCTCTTGAGTCAACTTACCATACATAGTCAGCGGTCCTTCCAAAGCTGTTCTATACACATAGAAGCCAAAACAATAAAGATCTGAAAACCAGGATGCAAGGAGATTTACATTGCTATTTCTTGGCTTTTTACCCTGGGCTCCAGCTTAATGCCACTGGCCTAAAGCGCCTGTGGCCAAGCCCATGTTACTCACCTACTTCAAACCAATAGTAGTAAGTTTAAGTGAGACAAAAATACTCACTACAAATCTTCCTCACTAAACCAGAAGTGCTCTCCTTTTCCCTATGTTTTCATAATATACACAGATAAATATGGAGAAGTATTACTAACTAACAGAAAGCAAACATGAGGATTGCAGTGGAATTGTAATTCCCTTGAATAGCATGCGTGAAGACTTGCTTTCAGCCTTCATGGGGAAATTAAAAAAAAAAAAAGATTCTGGAAAACTTATCTTCATATGACAAATGAACACATCAATCAATTAAACGTGAATGATATAACAAGTGAATCTGATTTTGTGCCATAAACTTTAAAAGTTGTACTGTATTAGAGTTAAGATGCAGTAATATCAGAATAAAAGATAGAAAAATAGTAAGAATTTTTTTTGAGACAGGGTCTCTTGCTTTGTAGTTCAGGCTGGCCCTGAGCTCAGCCTCCAACTCCCATCACAGCAATCCTCCTGCCTCTGCCTCCCGAGTGCTGGGATTACAGGCGTGAGCCACCACGCACGGCACTGTAGTATGTGGTCCTGATTGCTGCTGGGCATGATTCTCCCTACCCAGTACCGTGTGTGGTTACTGGGGAATCGAACCCGGGTCCTTGCGCTTGCAAGACAGGCGCCGGAACCACTGAGCTAAATCCCCGGCCCAATAGTAAGAAAATTTAAGAATAATTATATCACTGAAAATAAAATTTTAAGTTGAATATACTAAGTTGACTTTGAAGGGACATAAAATTTAGTTAGGATTTCTGCTCAGCAAAGACAATGCTTTATGAAATTAATCTACAGTAAAAATCTTATGAGAAACTGAATTGATTCTCTAGAAGTGACAATGAAGTATCTCTCGGAGAGAGGATTTTACATTTCAACATGGATCCATAACATTCACTAAGTTAGGAAAAAACCTTCTATTGTTTGGATCTGAGAAATAGAAACTACTGCCAACTTGTGCTGTTCATGTGGTTGGTGTTAATCAACATTATAGATGGACATGCACTCTACGCACACACAATTAAAGAGTCTCCTGAAGATCCAAGGCATTTTCCTAAATCTGCTTCTAGGCAAGCTAGAAACATAATGATAGCTGTGGAATTTATACCAGTGACACTGGTGAAGCCTGCTCTCTCTAAATGTGCAAAGGCAAAGAAGAAAAAAAAATAGTGTCATGCACAACAGTGCTAACCTTGTGTGGGGTTAACATCTACATACAGTAATGCAAATAAATCTTGAATAATTAACTGAGTGTATCAAGTAACACATACAGTGCATTCTTTAACTCACAGCAGTTCATACTAGACTATATATGATGTGTTCACACTAGAATGTACATGATATTGAAGCGCAGATCAGATGTAGAAGAGATCTGGATTGCTCATTAATTTCTCAGGTTCACAGCCAGCCTAACAATGTCCATGAAACCACAAGGTATAATCCAATCATGAACAGAGGCAAAGAGTGTCGGGAATACAAACCTGCAATAGCATAGTCAAGGAGATTACTAGGGAAATTTTGTGTAATATTTCTCTGTATAATGCACTGGTCAGTGTGTTCTCACTGATCAATATCCCTGACCTCAGCCCACGAGATGCTAATTCTTGCTCACGTTCTGTTATGATTGTATCAATAACCTGAACTATGAAGAAAACCTAATTCCAAGTACAAAAACTAGAATGCTTGCTGAAATTGAGCAACTGAAACTGAGCAAATTGAATGTAGATTCAGTGTAATGCATGCATACCTTCACCATCCAAACCTGGAGGGAGCTGTTCATGGCTAGCTATCAACCTTTAATACACACTCCTGATCCTGATGAGTCAAGCTCAATACAATACCTCCCCTGCCACCCATGCTCAGCCAGTGTGAAGAAGTTATAGAAGAAGAGATCTAGTCCTTCTCCTAATTAAACAAATGGCAGGAATGATATGTCTGGCCAGTAAGAACAAAGCCAAATGGCATTCTGGCCAAAGATTGCCCCTTCTCTTTTGCATAAGGCCTCATGTCTTGTCACAAACCCTTTATGTCACCACTCTGTCATACATGGACCCATCACATAAAAAAATTACATAGGTGTTCTCCCACCCTATCAGGGGAATTCTATATAATTTGGGGGAAAAATAATTCCACAATTGAAACTATGATTAGGCTTAGTTTTCCTGTCTGCAGGCCAGCTATGGAATATCTAGACATAACTCTATTTTCACTTCTTATAACAAAAAAAGCCTCAATGGTGCCACATGCTGTGATGCTCCAGGGCAGAAATGCACAATCTAAAGACACCCAAGGACCTTATTTGTTCTAGGATATACTGAACTCATTACCTTCTGAGTGACCTGTTACATTTATTACTCCTGATGTATCAAAATTACTGCCCTCTAAGTCACCTGTTACTTGCTTCCTACTGAGTGATCTGTTATGTTATTCGCTCTTGTTGTACTGAATAAAAGTATGGCAAGCTTGGGTTTTTCATCTTTTCTTCATAAAGCAGCACAGATCAGATCCACGCTTAGATTTTTCTCTGTCTCACTTCTGTTTAGTTATTAACTAATTTACCTTGTGATGTCAGGCTCGCAGGAGACTAGAACTTAACTGTAGAGGTCCTACTTACATCCCCTTTCCCGATATCTGACCACTAGACTGCATACTAAAACTGTATATAATCACCCACATTCTTTTTTTTTTTTTTTTTTTTTAGGATTTTTGAGACAGGGTCTCACTTTTGTGGTTCAGGCTGGCCCCAAGCTCAGCCTCCAACTCACATCACAGCAATCCTCCTGCCTCTGCCTCCCAAGTGCTGGGATTACAGGCGTGAGCCACCACACCTGGCACTGTGGTAGGTGGTAGTGGTTGCTGCTGGGAGTGAGTCTCCACGCCCAGTATGGTATGTGGTTACTGAGGATCAGACCCAGACCCTTGCGCTTGCAAAACAGGCGCCGGAACCACTGAGCTAACTCCCCGGCCCTCACCCACAGTCTTTATCTGTTTGCTTTTCCCATGGATAGAATAGCCTAACAGGTTACCCTGCTTTTATAAATCTTGACAGCCATAGGCCTTTTATTTTTCTCCACCAGATATCTCCCTTCTTGGATCTTCTAAATACAATTAAAAGCATCATAGCACAGTGATATATGGACACCATGTTTATAGTGGCAAAATTTATAACAGCTAAATCTTGGAAACAGCCCAAATGTCAATCAAATGGTGAATGGATAAACAAGATGTTGTTTTTGTACAGTAGAATCCTACACTGCATGAGGAAAAAGAAGCTTGACTTTTCTTGCTAAATGGATATACACCTTGGGAACACGTGTTTAAGTGAAATGAATGGAACACACATGTGCAAGTATCACATGGTTTCTCCAACATGAGAAATGAAAGTGTAAATAGGCCAAAAATATAATAGATATTAGGAAATCAGATGAAAATGATCAAATGAGAGGGGGAACCAGGAAGGGAGGAGAGGGAAAGGAACCAAACAATGAGAAAAAAGAATGGAACTAAAGTTTTATAGATTATGAGAAGAGGGAAGTTGAAGAGAGGGGAGGAAAATGGGAAAACTAAAGAAATCAGGTACAGGTACAAATTCCCTATGTGAAAGTTATTATATACATCTAAAATGTACCACAAAAATATTTTTTAAAAATACACAATACCCTAAGAAAACAGTAATCCACTTAGGCAACATAAAAAGCTCTTTGGATATACAATCATAATAGTTGTGATGCCAGTTACCATCAAGTGTAAACCAAACCTATGTTACTTAATCTTTTAGATTTCTGAGAGGAAGTCCAATTTCTCTATGGTACATTTTTTTTTTTTTTTAACAAATCTGGATGGATACATGAGTAATCTTCAGGGCCAAATGCAAATCCAAATTCAGTATAGAGTGTGTGATCCATATTGAGTACATGATGACCTTCCTACACCAAGCCAGTCTGATCAACTCACCAAAGCAAAGTAAAAGCAGAAAAAAATGGGAATATACTTTTCCAAGAAATGTCCCTAGTCAACTTTTTCCACCCAGCTCTTATTTCCTTATAGCACAGTCAGATACTGAACTCATCAATGGATAAACCCACCAAAAACTGTAGAGTCCATAGAATACAATCAAGTATAAAACACAAAGATCCTTGGGGATGTTTGAGACATTAAGCACAATGCCAGATATGCTGTTGAAAGGAAAGTCAAGGGACACAGGCCAGCACAGTGCTATTCAAACACCAACGGGCATACAGCACATCCACAACAACTATACATTCTGAGTGTACAATACAATGAGAAATAGGGCAGCAGACACTGAGCTGCCCATCACTGTGCTTTGGAAAAGCTTGTTATTAATTTTCACAGCACAGGTGGCTAAGATCCTGGCAATTTCTCAGCTTCACCCTGAAAGCCAAAAAAGAATAAGGCATAAAAGCAGCTCTTGGGCTGGGGATTTAGCTCAGTGGTTCAGCATCTGCCTTGCAACTGCAAGAGTCTGGGTTTGATCCCTGGTGACTGCATACAACAATGCGGGGTGTGAAGACTCAACGGCCACCAGCAATCTTGGTAACCATGTACTAAAATGCTGGGTGTGGTGACTCATGCCCGTAATCCAGCACTTGAGAGGCAGAGGCAGGAGGATTGCTTATTACTTACTACAAAGCATACCTGAGTTCAGGGCTGATCTCAGGGCCAGCCTGAACTGCAAAAGCGAGACCCTGTCTAAAAAAAAAAAAAAAAAGCAGCTCGACATACATTAAGCGACGCCAGTCAGTGCAGAGAAGTGTAGGTCCTGCCAAGTTTGCAACTGTCAATATCCAACTGATCTTACACTTCCATCACCACCCTTTGCACCCCCAGGCCATTGGTCCCTGAACATCATTAATTCCATTATAAGGGTCTTTTACGGCCTTCCTTTGTAAACTGCAGTCAGTAAATCTCAGAGAGCCATAGAGTGTAAACTATGTTGGGTGGCATCCATCAATACATTGGGAGTTTCTCTCCTGGGTTCCTGGTAGAGGACAATTCTTATCTGAGTACTGTGCACTTGACTGGACAGTTCACACAGCATGAACCCTGCTTGCTTGCCTGCTTTTTTCCTGCCTTCTTTCTTTCCAGCTGCTTTGGACAAGCAACCTACTTCATCCAAATCACACCAAAAGTGAATCCTGAGTACTGATCACACTTCTCACCAGGCAGAACATGAAGGATTGTAGAAATGCAGCACCACCCTCACTCCATCACTTCTTTGTGATGAGACATGTTCATGTAAGCATTTAACATACTAAAGACTCTCTAGTATAGTTTCCTCACTTCACAGTTTGAAAGTCTTCCTGCAGTTCATCACTTTCATCAAGCCAACAGCTTATTTGAATTTTATGACATGTCATCTCAGCCTGTTTGGCTGGAGATACTAGTGAAGCACATAGCTATGTGACTGCAAAAACCATGAAAACTATCTGCATATATCTTTCTCCTTTCTTGCTGCAGTTAGTCAGTCAGCTATCTTTCTATATCTGTTCTACCCTCAGAAAAGCCAGAACAAAGATCTGAAACCCAGGGTCAAGAAACAGTAACACACTGCCTCTTCTTTGCTCTTCAACCTGGGCCTCAGCTTGAAGTCACTGGACTAAAGAACTTGTTGCTAAGCCCATGTTACCTATTTCAAACCAAAATTGATGAGTTAAGTAAGACAAAAATACTCCATCGGAATCTTCCTCACTAAACAAGAAGAGTCCTTGTTTTTTTTATAAATTTTCACAGAAGTAGAAACTATATGAGGTATTATTACTTACTACAAAGCATACCTGAGGATTGTAGCACAGTGGTAGTGTGCTTGCCTACAATGTATGAGGCCTTGGAATTAGCCCTCATGTGAGAATAACAAACAATGACAGTAGAAAACTTATTTTTCATATGACAAATGTACAAATCAATAACTCAAATGGGGCTAAGGACTTAGCTCAACTGGTACATCTCCCTGGGCACCATCAGGGCCCAAGACTGATCCCCTGTAATGCTAAACAAATAAATAAATAAACTAACTAAATAGTTGGGAATCACAGGGCAAGTGAATATGATTTTTGCATCACATACTTTGGAAGTTACACTACAGATAGAATGCAGAAACAAGAATATAAGAATGAAATGGAGAAAAACAGTTAAGAAAATCTAAGAAAAAGATATTCTGAAAACAGAATTTAAAAACAAAATAGGTTACATTGACTTCAAAGGGATACAAAATTCAGTTAGGGTTTCTGCTCAGCAAGAAAAATATTTTATAAAATTAATGCGAAGTAAAACTTATTAGAATTTTGATTCTCTACAATTGACAAATACTTACAGAAAAGATTTTCTTAAAATAAAAATCCACTTAACACATATGACACTGTCATATTTGTGCAGATAAATTCCAGGTCTCACAAAAATACCAATGAAGAAATGAGGCATAAAATACAAAGTAAAGAAGATCCTGAGGGCCGGGGATTTAGCTCAGTGGTTCCGGCACCTGTCTTGCAAGCTCAAGGACTCAGGTTCGATCCCTGGTGACCACATACAATACTGGACATGGAGACTCATGCCCAGCAGCAATCAGCACCACATACCACAGTGCCAGGTGTGGTGGCTCACGCCTGTAATCCTAGCACTTGGGAGACAAAGGCAGGAGGATTGCTGTGATTTGAGTTTGAGGCTGAGCTCAGGGCCAGCCTGAACTACAAAGCAAGATCCTATCTCAAAAAAAAGAAAAAAAAAAAAAAAAGAAGAAGATCCTGAACATCTGTGGCATTTTCTCAAATCTGCCACTAAAGGAGCAAAAAAGATAAGGATCACTGTGGAACTCATTCCAGTGACACAATTAGCCAAGCCTGCTCTCCATAACTGTGTAAAGGCAAAAAATAATATTATGTACAACAAAAGTGCTAACCTTGTGTGGGATTAACATCTACACACAGTAATGCAAATAAACCAATAACAAAAAATTGACTGAAGAAGGTCCAGGGATATAGCACAAGTGGTACTGCAGCTATCTCAGAAGCACAAGGGCCCAAATCTATCCAAGGTTGCACACACATTAAAAAATCTAATCGAATCAAGTAATACACAGAATGAACTCTTTAATACACACATGGAGGCTCACACTAAAATATATATGTACATGATGCTGAAGTGCAGCTCTGTGGCCGATCACACTCAGAGTCCACATCAGATTCTCAACATCACAGCCAGCATAACATTGTCAATGAAGCCATAGGATAAAATCAAATAAATGATGATCAGGGACAAAAGAGTGGGATTAATACAAACCTGCAATAGCACAGTCAAGGAGACTGCTAGGGTAATTTGGTGCAGTATTTTTTCATAGCACTATCCTGTGTGCTCTGTGACACTGATCAACATGAGATCTAAGGCCATGAGATCTTATAATCCTTGGTTATGGTGTATGTTATGATTGCATAAAAAATTGAAACATTCACATACTCTCTGATGTGTACAATCACTCATGTGAAAACCACTGACTTAGCAGATGCAGTGGGCTAATAAGCTACTAAAAGACATGGTACTCAGGATGGCCAACCAAAACCACAGAAAAGCCATCAAATCTCTACCTCTGCCCACCAAATCATTATGAGTGACTCTCCCAAAGAGGCTGAAAGTCATCTCTTTCTCCCAAAAAAGGTATCAATCATTATAAAAGGGAAAGAGTTTTGGATATGACTGTGCTGACACAGCCACCTATATGTAGCTCATAAAGGTCACAAAGTAGAAACAATGAAATGGAGAAAAGGATACAGGTATGAGCAACAGAGCACACAAATGTAGATGATGAACCAAGATTAAATAGTTAAGAGTTCCCATAGTCAGCATAAATTAAAACCTGAATGGAAGTGTTTCCTTTTCAACCTTGCACATAACTTGTGTCTTCTATTCAAAGTGTTCAATCTAAAGATTTTTTTTCATTTAAACTTTGCATTCTATCCCCTTGTCCTGGTAATGTGAGTCAGTCACATGGCTGATATAGAGCACTACTGTATAACACCAAAATGGACATACACAGCTACACAAAGAGAGAAACAGAAAGAGACGGAGAGAAACAAATCAGTGTTCTCTTTGCCAAACAGTATGATACTGTTCTCCAAATTTAGTTGCTCCAGAGAACCTGGATCATAGACTATTGATAACAGAAAATGCATAGAGGAAAGTGGCACACCCCTGTAATCACCATACTTAGGAGGCTGAGACAGGAGGATCCCTTGAGTTTGAAGGGAGCATGAGGGGAGCATGGACTACAGTGTGTTCAAGGCCAGCCAGAACTGCAAGTAAGTCAGTGTCTCATAATAAACACAAAACAACAAAACCAGGAAACAATCTACCTAATCTCATGTTCTACAGAGGATTGTATGGCAAGCAGGGGCAAGGGGAGTCTATTAGCACCACATGAACCTGAAAGTAAAATATTTTGATCAACCCAAAAGAATTTAAAGATAAAATTGAATGAAAATGTATAAAACATCCTCAGTCAATCAAAAATAATTGCTAAGTCTTGGTCCTTTGAGTCTGCTCACCACATGAATCTTGATGTGTAGTGGGGGAAATTTATATAACAAAAAGCATTATAAAACCTTTACCATCTCATGTATTTCACTGAATATAGTACATGGTTCATCACTGAGTGTTCACCTATAGTTTACCTTTTCTGACAGAACAGTGACTCATTACTGTTATTTCCCCCACAGTCACAGTCTTGTATCATGTACCTCTTCTGTGAAAAATCAGAAAAATTCAAAATAACTGTAATAGTTGCCCTAAATAATTTCTTCATCACTACAGACTTAAATCAGGGCCTTGTGCTCACGAGACAAGTCAGTAGAGAGTGGAGGTAAACTCCAAAAATATTTCCTATTGAAAGAGTCTTTCTTGCTCATTCAGGCTGGGTTTGGTCATTAAATACTTCCATCTCTTTCACGTATGTGGATAATACTCAGTGATACTTACTTTACCAAAGCACTGAAACCTTGGTAAATCCTGGTGAATTAAGAAACCCAAGGTTAATTTAGAAGAGGGAAATTCAGTTAGATGTCTCAAAATTTTAAAAAACAATTAAAATAAAAATTTGAGGGTATGTAAAGGCAAATTTCCTGAGTTCAACCTCTTTACAGTGTAAAAAAAAAAAAAAATCAAACTATAAATATTTTTGTATCCAGGAGAAACCCCTTGTCATTTTTCTTCAATGTTGCTGCCCGTCCTATTTTTAAACCTACAAAGATACTAGCTTTCTAATATCCAATTTTGATTCAAAAATGATTAGGTGAGTTGATAATAAGTCAGAAAAATGTAAAGAGGTATTAATTTAGTTAACTGACACATAAGGTACCTAGCTAAGACTACGGCCTGAGATAAAGTAGGAAAAACTACCAACTTTGATATGAATTAAAATGAAACCAGAGAATTATTGGGAATTTCCCATCAATAATAAATTCCTGCACAACAAAGAATCTGGCGCCCTCCCTACTAAAAGGAGTTTCAGCCACTGCCTACAAAATTTTGGAGTTTTCGAGAAGTCAAAACGCCAAATAACCAGTTTCTTCCTAAAACCTGTTTGCTGTAAATCCGGCATGATCAGGAAATGAGTTAGGGACTCTGAGCTCAAAGTGGCTATTTTCAATTCAGAGCCATCTGTGGCTGGCAGTCACCAGACAGTTGAGCAATTACTGTGCTCTCCTAATCTGTAATTAGGTCTGTATTGAGTTGCCACGTATTCTCTTACTCTGGACATCGCCTAGAAATCAGTGAGCTCTTTTTTATTATTTCCACGAAAACCTCTCCTAACATTCTCCTCTGGTCAACAACCCATTTCTCACCGTGGTGAGACCACCAACACTACTCACGTAATAACACCTCACTAAGCAGAAGCCTCAAATATTTGAATACACACTGCTGAGTATGGAATCCAAAGTTTGCCACAAAAGCGCCTATTCTCCGCAGCTGGTTCAAAACGCAGTTCTGCCTGCAGCCGCTGAACAGTCTATTCCCCGTTAGCAGATTCGCAGGGAGGACAGTATACTGAAGATGCACAGCTCCGTCTGCCTCAGCAAAGATAAAGAAGGACAGAAAAAGATGCAGAACCAAAGACTAGGAAGACTTCAAGTTCTGGAGCTAGCAGAGGGCTGTTTACTAAGATACCTCATTCTGGTTACTTGCTTCCAGAATTCACCCTATCCCATCTCATCCCATCCTCTCCCGGGTGCTCAACCCACAACGTCACCATTGCGTGTCTCGTGGGTCTCCACGGATCCTCTCAACGCAGCTCGCAGCCAATAGAAGTTACAGAAAAACTTGGTCTTATCACGATACTATCAACCGAGTGCTCAGGCTGTACAGCTTGTCGCCATGACGCAGGAAGTCCCTCCTCCACCAGCCCACCTGATTGGCTAGTTCAGAGTGCCCGCGCTTTCGTCGCTGATTGGCTCCTGCTCCATCGTGGGCCGGCGGAGCTAAGCCTGACTAGGGAAACAGAAGTCTTCCAGGACAGGTGGAAGAAATGATCAAATGATAAATTGTAACCCAGAAAGTTCTGCATCAGTATCTCTGGATATCCTGATATCAGCCTCACCTCGAATGAGGAATGTTTGCTTTTAAATGCTTTACTTCTGGGTTCTCAAACCTTCCGTGGTTTTCTTAATGGACTCAGTGGACTCTTCCTCAAAGTAAGTCATCAGTTTGCTCAGAAGATTCAGGATCAAAGTCCTATAGAAGAATTAAACCCTAATGATCAAAAACATCATAAGTGCCTGCTTAGCCAGGAAAAAAAATGGAATAGAAGGAAGGCCTGCTGTTAGGGATAGGGTGTCGGTTCCATTGCAACATTTTCACACTGTCTCTCAATCTAGTAATTTTCAACCATGAACATAATATATGGCCTCTAAAAGGAACGTAATTTTGGGATTAATGAAGAAATTCAACTTGTATGACAGCAATATTCTGTAAAAGAATAAAAATGAAAGAGAAGCAAGCATTTGCACTCCCTCAAACAAGCATCATACTTTACACAAGTCATAAAATCAACAATCCTGAGGGAAACTTAATTCCACGCATCAAAGCTAGAAAGATTGCTGAATCTGAGCCCCATTTTTGATGTAACTGATGGTTTTCTGAGAAGTGGTTGGGACACAAAAGTACATCAGGGGTAGGAGATTTAGTTCAGTGGTTCTACCACCTGCCTAGCAAGTACAAGGTCCTGAGTTTGATCCCCAGTAACCACATACCACAATGCTGGACATGGTGGCTCACGCCTGTAGTCTCATCACTCGGGAGGAAGAGGCAGGAGGACTGCTGAATTAGAGGCTGGCCTGGGAAACAAAAGTGAGTTCAGGGCCAGGCTGAACTACAAAGCAAGACCTTTTCTCAAACAAACAAACAAACAAGCAAAAAAACCCCAAAACAGGTAATTCAGACTGTCAGCCTCTCTTGACATGTTCTGGCTTTTCACAGGTTGAAATTATGCATATTTCAACATTAATATTTTTAAACTGTTGGCACCAAGTCCCACTGAACAACAATCTCTCAGGACACCACAGGATCTTAAAGTCTAAGCATGAGCTGTGCTCCCCACCTGAGGTCTCTTATACCAAGGACAAGCCAAGAAGAAAGGCCCTAAGTTAGACTAAGGAACAGCATTTAAAGGCAAAACTTGGTATTATCTGTCACTAGGAAGTTTCTATGCAGAAGTGAATCTTTACAGAGGCCAAGAGCAATGGTTCGCTCACCAGTTGCTATAGAATAATGTGTTCTAAAAACATACAATCTGTGGTTGTGCTCATCAGTTGTGTGCAGAATTCCATGGAGATAAGTACCGGGTTCACAGGGAGGTTACAGGACACAATATGGAGGTTTGGTATTTGTTTGTTTTTGTTTTTTTTAGCAGAATGGCTGTTTTTATGCCAAGTTGGGACTCACAACACAACATAACTGGAGTCAGGTGATAAACTCATATTAATAATTTGTTTGATTTGAAAGATGTACTGGAGACCAAGATGTTCTTGGTGTGTCTGCTTGAGTTATGGCAGTGTGAATTGAGGGACCAGATTTGGATGTTGGCTCATTTCACCATCTTTTTCTTCTCTCTAGATTCCCAGTTCTCATAAAGTAAGAACCTTTCTGCTTTATTTCTATTTACCACAAGATTTTTTTTTTTTAGGTTTTTTGAGACAGAGTCTCACTTTGTAGTTCAGGCTGGCCCTGAGCTCAGCCTCCAACTCACATCACAGCAATCTTCCTGCCTCTGCCTCCTGAGTGCTGGGATTACAGGCGTGAGCCACCATACCCAGCACTGTGGTATGTGGTACTGATTGCTGCTGGGCATGAGTCTCCATGCCCAGTATGGTATGTGGTTACTGGGTATCAAACCTGGGTCCTTGTGCTTGCAAGACAGGCACTGGAACCACTGAGCTCCCCGGCCCTACCATAAGATTTTTGCTTTGTAAGCAGTCATATCTTAAGACCACAATCTCTGAAATACTAAAGCAGAATATACAAATCAAACTTTCTTTTTTTTTTCTTTTTTTTTTTTTTTTGTTTGAGACAGGGTCTGGCTTTTTGGTTCAGGCTGGCCCTGAGCTCAGCCTCAAACTCACATCACAGCAATCCTCCTGCCTCTGCCTCCCGAGTGCTGGGATTATAGGCGTGAGCCACCATGCCCGGCACTGTGGTATGTGATACTGGTTGCTGCTGGGCGTGAGTCTCCACACCCAGTATAGTATGTGGTTACTGGGGATCGAACCTGGGTCCTTGCGCTTGCAAGACAGGTGCTTGAACCACTAGCTAACTCCCCGGCCCACAAATCAAACTTTCTCTATGAATATTCCAACCAATTTCTTTAATGGGTACATATTTCAGTCTGACCTCCGTAACTCTTCATATCATAATGATTTTTTTTTTCCCTCTCCAGTCTATAAAGGCAGAACTAATGCAATGTGTACAGGTATCATCTAGCCATGAACTCATGCTTCAAACAAAACCATGAGTACAGACAATTGGAATCCTGTTATACAGGATTTAGCAAGCTGATAAAGACCTCCTGCATAGCTACTATTTCTGTTTCAGGGTGGAAACACAGAAGAACCCATGATCCATAATCATGTGAAGTTACATATGACACTGTTTTCTGGGAAAACATTCATAACCTCTAATAGGGTGACACAATGAAGCATCATATCACTTCAGTCTTAATGTACACTGAAATGCACGTGGTGGCTCTTTTATCTGCAAATGTGAATAGGTCTATGCCGCCCTCCTGGTGGAGTTTTTGGAAAGCAGATCATCACATTGATTTTTCACACACACACACAAAAAAAAAATCTGTAGAAGGAATGAGAGAACTGCAAATCACTGGTCAATCAAAAATAACTGTCCAGGGGTGGCTGCCTATTTACTCATAATTCAGGTCCACAGAGGGCAGATAGTACAAACAGTAAAGGCTCAGGTGCTAAGCTGTCCACACATAGGAGGTGGGATAGGACCAGCACCACACAGGCTCGTAACACATCACATTCTTCTTGTTAACACAGCAATGTGTGATTTTGTATTAATGATATCATGCTAGTGATTTTGTATTGTGACAGAATCTGTACACAGCCTTACAAAACAAAGTAATGTTGCTTTCCTGGGGCTTTCTCTTCTGTGAAAATTACAGGTAATATAAGCCAAAGAAAGAACTTCTCAATGTCTGCTGTAGTTTATGGTATTACCCCAAAACCTCATTTTCCAATAGCCAGGGTTTCTGGGAGGCAATGTGACCATAGGTGTGTGATACATATCACTCAGTTAATGCACTGATGAGATGTTTGGAGGGGATACCTCAAGAGAAGTGGTGGGCTACACTTGGTGTGCTCTGAGGAGGTAGATCCATCTCCCTTGATGCTTCTGGTTCCTTTCTTTTCATGCTATGAGCCCTTTCTCCTTTGTGATCACCCTCTGCCATGCCATCCTGCCTTGAAACCTTGGACTGAAGCCTCTAGAAAGTGTGAACCAAAGCAAAACATCTCTTCTTTAAATTGTGAATATTAAGGCCATGGACTTAGCTCAGTGATTCATGTGCCTGCCTTGCAAGTGCAAGGGACTGGGTTCGATCTCTGGTAACAATAACAACAATGCCGGGGGTGGAAACTCAAGCCAACCAGCAATCAGCACCACCGCATACAACAGTGCCAGGCATGGTGGCTCATATCTGTAATCCCAGCACTCGGGAGGCAGAAGCAGGAGGATTGCTGTGAGTTTGAAGCTTGTTTGGGTTACAGAATGAGGTCAGGGCCAGCCTGAACTACAAGTGAGACCCTGTCTCAAAAAAAAAAAATGTGGATATTAGGTATTGTGTTACAGCAACAATACACTAACTAAGATACTGTATCAAGTGAGATAAATGTTATCATTTCCCATCCACTGAAGAGCTTGGTTCTTGTTCTAGACAGAGGAGCACATGAATCCATTTGTTTCAATAGGCCCTTTTGAAGTAAAAAAGAAAATTTCATGCCAGTGAAGAGAGTCTAAAATCAGTTACTAAGACCATGGAGGGATACTGTGCTTACCTTGGAAGCACAAGGGCCAGAGTTTGATCCTGGTACCAATAAAAATTTTTTAAAAAAGAAAATTTTTAAAAAGACCTTGTCTGAAAAATTTCATAAAAACAAACATAAGAATTTGAAAGGATAAAGCTCAGTGAAAATACCCTGAGGAAGTCCTTGTACAATCAAAACGATCGGGGTCTGGGATTGAACTCAGTGTTTCCAGTGCTTGCCTTGCAAACCCAACCTCCTTGGTTCAATCCCAGGCAACCACATAAGACAATGCTGGGCATGATGACTCACACCCATGAACAATCAGGACCACACACCACAGTGTTGGGTATGAAGGCTCATGTCCTATAATCCCAACATTCAGGAGGCAGAAGCAGGAGAACTGCTAAGTTCGAGGCTTGCTTGGGCCACTTAGCTAGTTCAGGGCCAGGATGAACTACAAAGCAAGACCATGTCTCAAAAACAAAACAAAACAAAACAGGGCCAGGTTTTTAGCTCAGTGGTTCTAGCACCTGCCTTGCAAGCACAAGGGCCTGAGTTTGATACCCAGTAACCATATACCACAATGCTGGACATGGTGGTCAGGCCTGTAATCCTAGCATTCGGGAGGCTGAAGCAGGAGGATTATTGTGAGTTCAAGGATTACCTGGTGAAGCTACATAATGAGCTCAGGGCCAGCCTGAACTACAACAGTGAGACGCTGTCTCAAAAAAAAAAAAATTAATCAAAAATGTATACTTTTGGGCTGGGGATTTAGCTCAGTGGTTCCAGAGCCTGATTTGCAAGCGCCAAGTCCTAGATTCGATCCCTGGTAACCACATACAACAATGCCAGATGTGAAGACTCATGCCCACCAGCAATCAGTACCACATACCACAGTGCCAGGCATAGTGACTCATGCCTGTAATCCCAGCACTCAAGAGGCAAGAGAATTGCTGTGAGTTTGAGGCTTGCCTGGGCTACATAGTGAGGTCAGGGGCAGCCTTAGCTACAAGTAAGACCCTGTCTCAACCCCCCCC
>PVIR01033923.1:0-17499 GCA_004026965.1 Petromus typicus
CTGGGTCAGGGCAGGTATCTCCACCTGGACCACAATGCCTCGGCTGCAGTCTTCCTACTACGCCGTCATACGTTTTCTCCTCCAAAGACTCCCCTGGCTTTCTACTTCTAGTTCCACGTTTCCAGCTGATTCCGACGCCCCTCCACCCTCTAGCCCCCTCGTGTCTTACCTCCTGAATTTTAAGGTTCATTTTACGCTTTGTGGTCTTTAGTTCCTCTTCAATCATAGCAGCATTCTTCTAAAAACAGAAGAAGTTCTAAATAACCTAAAATGACAGGAGGAAACTGTCTAGGAATATCAGTTCAACTCTAAGCTTTCTTTTGGCAATTTAGGAAAGCTGTTTTCATATGGTTACAAATGTTTCTTATGGTTACTGTGTGAATTAATATTACAATGAGATGGTTTTAAAGACAGTCATGTTACGTATTTGATGAATGGCTCTTATCATTTCACCTTATGGATCATGAATTGTGATTAACCATATCCACTTCCCATGCAAAATTCTGAGACAAGATGCTAAAGGACAGACGTTTTCTCACAGGGTCATTCCCAGTTTTTAAAGAACTCTTTCTCTTAGCTTCCATATTAGAGCTGAGAAGCTGAGAATGACAGCTTTCATCAACTATTCTCTCCCTTTTATTCTTATTGCTATTTATTGTATTTTTTAGTTTTTTGAGACAAGGTCTCACTTTGTAGTTCAGGCTGATCCTGGACTCACTACGTAGCCCCTCCTGCCTCTGCCTCCCGGGTTCTGGGATTAAGGCATGAGCCACCACTCCTGGCATCTGTGTCTCTCCTTTACTGTTAACGACACCACAATCCCAGCTGGAAACTCACAGCTTTGCTTTTCTATCCTCAGTCCCCACCCAGTACCATAATCTAAAACATCTTTCTTCACAAAACGCTCCTTTCCTCTCAAAATCCCCAGTCCTCGGTCAGACCCCACCTGGCTCCCTCGTGGCCCCCACCACCTCTCCTCATGGAGCGCACTTGACGACAGCACCACGTTCACATTAACTCACTTCTACATCAAAAGCCTCGGTCACTCCCTGTAGGATCAGGCCTGCTCTGATCATTCTTGATGTTCTGATGCTCTTCGGATCCCTCACTAATATCCAACTTACTTCCCACAGACAAATTCTTGCTCTTGTCAGGCTGGTTTACACATCTCACCGTTACCACACCCTGTGGAAAACTGAGGTTCACACCTGGGTTACAGGAAGAAGGCACCTGCTCATCTTGGACAAATGGCTTCTCTCTGGGCTCTGGAACTCTACTGTTAAAACAAGTACTTTGGGGCCAGGGAGTTAGCTCAGTGGTTCTGGTGTCTGCTTTGCAAGCACAAGGACCCGAGTTCAGAGTTCAATCCCTGGTAACCGCATACCACAATGCTGGGCGTGGTGGCTCACACCCGTAATCCCAGCACTCGGGAGGCAGAGGCAGGAGGATTGCTTTGAGTTTGAGGCTAGCCTGGGCTACACAGTGAGTTCAGGGCCAGCCTGAACTACAAAGAGAGACTCTGTCTCAAAAACAAACAAACAAACAAACAAATAAACGTATTCCCTTGAATTGCTATTGCGTTCCATTTCAGAAGGCCTTGAAAACAACATGTTCAATAACATGGACTGTCGAGCACACGGAAAAAAAGCAGTACTTCAAGTTTCTTTGCTCAGCAGGCACCTTCTGCTGCCCTGCAGGCTTCCTTGAAATGTCCTTCCCCCTCCACTCGGTTTCCTAGACGCCCAGCTCAAGCCCCACCTCTTTTCTATAGCCTGCCTGATCCACACCAGAGAGCGTCCTCTCTGCAAACTCCCTGAACACAGGCTGCCCTCTGCAAAGCTCACTTCTTGTCCTCTACTCCTCCAACATTTCTACACTCTTACTTCTTCTGTTTATTATTCTTCCCCTGTCCTTCCAACCAGCATATAAGCTTTTAAGGGAAGGCGGACTCTACTCACTAGACACTAACGGCTGACAGCACAGGAGCTTTGCACTCTCAGTGGAGCTAAATGTCCATGCCAGGACCCCTCACTCTGCCTGTTTATGAAGGGCAGTCTTACAGCTTACTACTCCCAGAGGTCCGTACTCTAGAACCCTGCCTTCAGACCTTCGTCTCCGAGGCGATTTCCAGAGTGGCCGTCAACCTTTGCACTTCATCTTGTGCCTTGTCCTCTCCCTCTTTTACATCTCTTATTTGCTGGCGCAAGTTCATCACTTCAAGGTGCAACAGCTTCAGGTCTTTGGAATGCTCCTCCTGAATGATATTCAGTCGGTCCTTCAGGAAAGCTACCCAACATCACAGGGGTGGCATCAGGCAGGAGAGAGGGGGAGAGCAAAGGGAGAGAAGTATAAACTCATTGGGCACTCACACAGGACCGAACTTCCGGCAGCTCTCTCCTCTCTGTACCTGTTTTCTGTGGATTCAAATCCTTCTCCGTCTGCAGACGTAAGATGTTCATCTTCAAAGACTGGATGAGACTCTCCAGATGGCACATTCGATTCACCAGAAACTCACAGTTCTGCCATAAAATATCTGTTTTTGCTGGACAGATTACTTCTCTCTGGATAGGACAAATGACTTTCTGGTTGGCAGGATCTTCTAAATAGTTTGGAGTTTCCAATGGACCTCTGGACAAAGAACAGAGTTATGCGATGCAGTCTGCACTATGGCGATCCCAGGCGCCAAGTCCATGTAGCTTCTCTAATAAGAAATTAACAGTTGCATCAACAACATGATAGAACAACAGGCTCACTCTCCATGACCCAGATACATCAAATAAACACCCACACACGAAGCAGCTCCCTTAAGACAAAGTCAGAAATGAGCTGTGAGAGACACAGCAGTTGACTGAAAAAATATCCACATCAAATGGGTAGAGAAAGGTGAGGCATAAGCAGCCACAAACACCTCCCAGGACACTACCACATAACTGGGAATAAACCCCATTCCAGCTTCTCCTGGAGGGGTCACAGCACCCAACTCAGGCTTCCCCATGCTTTGGCTCTAGGAGCAGAATGGATCAGGAATAAAGCACAGAACAAACTGGCTGTTTTATTTCAGGCACACACTCACTTGCAGGAGTTCAGCCCAAGACTAAGTCCCAGAAAGCGCTAATGCTCAAAGGTCCCAGTCTTCCCAGAAGGAGCTCGCCAGTGTACTCGATAAGTGCTGCTGCAGACAGCTTCAGACAGCTTTAGTTCTCAGCAGAGCGAGCTGGTAAAGACCTGGGTGTGCTGCTCTGACCTCTTCAGGCTGATAGGGGTCTAAGGTTTGCTGGACCAGTCGACTCCCTGGTAAGGGTAGACAGAAGCTCAACTGTTAGCAGAAAAGCCTTGGACAAAAATCTAACATCCTTTCCTGACAAAAACTTTCCCCATATAATGGAGGAGGAATGTTCCTCAGCACAATAAAGGCATTATATGACAAGCCCATAGCTGACACACTTAATAGTGCTTTAAGATCAGGATCAAGGCAAAGGTGCCTATTCACACCCGACATAATGTGGAAGTCCCAGCCAGGAATCAGCATGAAAAAGAAACCTAAGGCATTTTATCAGAAAAGAGGAAGTACAATTGTCTTATTCTGCTAAAGACACAATTTATTTTTGCTTTTGGTTTTTTGAGACAGTGTCTCACTATGTAGTTCAGGCTGGTCTCAAATTCACAGTGATCCTCTTGCTTCGGCCTCCCATGGGCTGGGATTATAGGCATATGCCACCATGCCTGGATTCTCACACATGACACTCTGTGTGGAAAGACATCCCAGGGTCATGATGGGAAGAACTAACCAAAACATCTGTAGTCAATGCAATTTCTACTCAAATTCTAATAGCATTTTCCAGATAAGAACATCCTATGGAAACACAAGATTCTCAATAGCCAAAGCAGTCTAGCACAGAAACACAGCTAAAAATACCACACTATCTAATTTCAAACATTACAAAGATATAGCCATCAAAATAGCATGGTACCAGCATGAGATAAGAAGTGACATCAAATGATGGAATCAACCTATGTATTTATGTTCACTTGATCTTCAAGAGAGGTGTAAGAGCACAGTGGTGAAAAGACAGGCCCTTTGCTCAGTGGTGCTGGGCAAATGGATGATGCATACGCAGAAGGACAGGACCCACACACGAGAGTCGACTCAAGTCTGACCAGCTACGTGTGCTCCATGGTCACTGCACAGCAGTCAACAGCAGTCACAGCATGACCTCCTTGCTTTGGACCCAGGACAGAAAGCTGCCCATAAGAGACCGGAATGGGCAGTGCTGAAGCCCCACAGAGAGGGTAACCCCAGGCCTCAGGCTGGCTCTGCCTGTGCTCCCCAGTCTCCAGGGTCAGTGTGTGGCCCCAGGGTAAATACTAAAAACACTCCTGCTTTCACACCAAGGCTGTGTCCCTGAGGCCCTAGGCTTGCAATCGATTCCCCAAGAGGAGGTCAACCTCCGTGCTGCTTTTCTGCCTGGGCCACTTGGAATAGTAGTTACCAGCTCTGTTGGTGTGTGACTATTTCATTTTAAATATCCACAAATCCACATAATAGTTTGCCAATTAAAATTAAAAGAAAATTTGAAAAAAGATAAACAAAAACTAATTTGAAGCCTCCATTAACAGCCATGTATTCATCCCTCCAAACTCAAACCCAGCACCAATAGGTAGAGAGCACGAGTCCAACAAGGGACGGAAGATCCCTGACTTTACAGTGGTGTTCATGTGAAGGGTGTGTTTTCCAAAAACTTTCTTCCATAAGTTACAACACCTTAAGTATCAATTCTGTAATGGTGAACTAAGAATTAAAGTTAGTATAGGGGCAATATTTGCACCAATTTTTAGAAAAATTTAAAACAAAATCAAACATTTCTATTATTTTATCACCACACTGAAAATTTGCACCAAATTTCTTTCTTTTAATTTTTCAGTATTTTTTTTGAGACAGTGTCTCACTGTTTAGCCCGGGCTGGCCTTACACAGCACGATGGTCCTCTTGCCTCAGCCTGCCAGGTGCTGGGATTACACGTATGGGCCACCATGCCCAGTTTACCCAAGCTAATCTTTAAATGCTGAAGTTTTTTATTCTGTATTTTAATAACAATGCTATAATGTTAATAGGTCTTAATGAAACATTCAGGAAATTCATTTTTTTAAAAAATACCCTGTATTACTGTATTCTGTATTACTACATAAGCACCTAGATTTCTCAGGCCCACGTTTAAAGTCAGCAGCTCATTTAGTGGAACAAACAATTCTCTTTTGAGTACTTCATTCTAATGGTAGAATCTTTAAAGATTTGAACATGTCTTTTAATTTATTAAAAATATAGGAGAAAAAATGAAGACCAAATGAAGGAACAGAGCAACATTTCAGATTTTCCCTTAACTAATTTTAAAACAAGAACTAGATTTTTGTAATTACATGAAAAATAGCATTTGTTTTTAACTCCATGTTGAAGGTGATCAGAATATTTGCATTTTCATGCCTAATTAGCACACCCTAAATAACCGTATGGAGGCAGAGTGGCAGTCGCTGTCACAGAGTGGCACTCTCTAGCTCACAGATCCTGAAAACTCATGTCTAAGTGCTAACTTATCTTCGGAGCGTTCCTACATCCCTCTCTCCTCTGGCAAACCACTGTGACCGGCTCACTGGGTGGTGGAACAAAACTTCAGTGTCCAGAGATCGGGTTCATTTCTGTTACCTTCTGTCCCCACAGTCCAGCATTATTAGGTCATCCCGCAGGGAACTGGTCTGTTCCTCAACTATTCTCATCCTTTGCTGAAGCACCATGACTGTTTCGGAAGCTGTCGGAGAGATGACTGGCCTACACATCGTAGTTTCCATCTGCACCTAAAATTAGAGTCACAACATTACCGTGAGAGGTTGTCACTGCCCTGATTATGCATTACTGTCCTGCTGAGCTCAGAAATGGCCTTGTTTCCTCCTTTGGGGGCAGAAGCATGAAGGACCAGGTTATCGTTCACCATCTCTCCCTCTTTTTCCCTTGATCCATGATGAACAACACTCCAGACAGGTCTCAGGCCCCGGAGTAAAGATGACACGGAAAGGGCCTGTGACTGTCTGTGTCACACAGTGTGAATGTGCACTGAAGAATCAGCTTGTGTCACTCAGCCCGACGCTCAGTGTTTGGTTGTTGCATCATAATTCAGTCTTTCCTATTGCTACTATTAGTTACATACTGGCGCTCTGAGTTAGCCAAGCAGTTATTAATACCTCTTAATAACCAGGTGTGAACATTGTTATTATCAGCTAACATTTCTGAACAAGTTTCATGCTTAGACCTCTGATAAGATGTTATAAAATAACTGATCTGCCAACTAAATAGTCTACATTAAAGTAGCAATTTTTTAAAAGCTACAATTTGGAACCTTAACTTCATAGCAGGAATAAATACCCTTCTAAAGCTAGTAACATGACATTCCTGGGCTCCATCCTCAAACCTCAGTGAAGTGGGAAATATGAAGACACATGTCAGCGAGATGTCAACTAACAAGGACCAAAACAAAACAATACTTCTTGCTGAATTGAGGACAGTGACAGTAAAGTGGAGAAGTGGCAGAGAGACTGTAGAGCACAGGGACACAGTGAATTTACACAGAATGGAACTAAGCGCACAGCAGCCACCCTGCCATTTCTCCTGTTGGAATCAACCTTGAATGCAGAAGGACCTCACAGAACAGGAGGGTTCACTGGAGTCCTCCGGATCCCAGAATGCCAGGCACCTGGAGCATCTGCTCTGGAGAAGCATGGAACTACTCAGCCCTCAGCCCCGAGGGAAGTGTGCAGAGCCTCAGGCCACACTGCCCCAGTGAGAAAGGCCAGCCAGGTGATGCCCTCCTCAGCCCAGTCCTCCCAGAGGTCTGATGGCACCTGCCCATGCACACTGGCTTGGTAGCCCCTGTTCACTGTGGCACAGCCCTGGGGGCAATTGGTAGCCTGTTCCAAATGCCTCTGCTGCAAAGGCCCTGGGCAGCACCAGGCAGAGCTTCCTAACCTCTCACCTTCCCATAGCCACAGCAGCCAGGGAGCCTTGTTCTTGCACCCTTGGCCTCAGGAAGTAGCAGGACAGCCCACCTGAGGCCCTGTAGAGGGACCTGCACATCCCTCAGATGCTGAGAGGAGCCTGCTCCAGCCAGCAGGACAGCCTGGCCCACACAGGCCTCAGGCGCTGGCACACAGTGCACCTGTCTGGGCCTTCCGAGGCAACCCACCACTGCGTGGCCCGGAAACTGACACCCATAGCCAGATGCATCACGCCCATATACCGACGAACCCACCCTGCTTGAGAGGGCTGCATCCGAGCCAGCAAGGCAATCCCACAGACCCAGCAGCACAGGCCACTGAGATATCAGAGAGCGCCCGCAGTGACCAGAGCAGGACCGCTGTGTCTAACTGGCGCAGAAGTCAGTGCAGCGTGCCCAGTGGGTGTCGCAGGAAGCATCTCCCAGGAGAAAGTCTCTTACTAAGAAAACTGCCCTGTGACCCTCAAAGAGGCAGCTGATTCACCAGATGTGCAAACATCAGCAGAGGGACACAGAGGCCTAGAAAAGCAAGGTAATAAGACCAAAGGAGTATAAAGACACCCCAAAGAAAAGGAAACTGACAGGTGATGTGAAAAATAATTCAAACTAATGATTTTCAAGAAATTAAAATGATCCAGATAATTCAATAGAATTAGAAAAAAATTCATGATACAACTGTGAAATTTAACAAAGAGATGGCGATCACTGAAAAGAACTAAACAGAAATGTCGGAGCTGAAGAATTTAGTAAGTGACCTAAAAATATACAGTTGAAAAAGACTTATGATTAATTTTCAAGCACTCAATAAATATGTGTTTTACAAGGAAAAAATATATAGTTGAGGCAACCGGCTACACCGAGCTAAGAAAGAATTTCTGAGCTTAAAGACAGGTCTTCTAAAATAATGTAGGAGGAAAAGAGAGGAAGAAAAAAGGAGAGAAGGGAGGGAAGAAAGAGGGAGGTTGTTCATTTTGAGACTTAAACATCATTTAACAAATACAGTCAGAAGAAGAAAAGGAAAAAGCATTTAAAAAATCGAATGAAATAATACCTGAAAATTTTGCAAATCCTGGGAAAGATATGTATATACAGGTCCACGAAAGTCAAAGGTCTCAAATACATTCAGAAAAAAACCCACAAAAGTCTGTTCTAATGCATATTATATTGAGTCTACCAAAAATATAAGACAAAGAGAAAATTCTAATAAGAGCAAGAGAAAAACACCAAGTCACTTGTAAGAAAATCCTCATTAGACTAACAGCAGATTTCTCTGCAGAAACTTTACAGGATGGAATGAGATGAAATATTCAAAATCCTGAAGGCAAAAAAAAAAAAAAAACCTTATCAAATAGGAATATCATATCCACCAAAACTATTCTTCAGAAATGAAAGAGAAAGTCTTTTCTACATGTAAAAACTGAGGATATTCACCATCCCCAGACTAGTCTTACAAAAAGACACATAAACAGTCCTACACTAGAAGCAAAAAGAATAAATCCCACCAGGATACACACAAAGAAAGAAAAGCAAACTACATAAAAAAAACAACAAACCACGAAGATGAATAAGAATAGCAGAAGGATCCACAAGAGAAAAATCACCTGTGTGACAAGAGCACCTCCTTATTTACCAATATCTTTAAGTATAAATGAATTTAATTCTCCAATTAAAGGATTTAATTTTTATTTTTTTTAGAATTTCAGTCTATGTAATGATCACACTCATCATAGGGATTTTGTACATCATATATCTTGATTCCTGTTTTTTTCCCTTGCCTTTCCTTCAACATCTCTTCTCATTACAAAGCTGTTTCCATTTTCTTCTTCTGTTCTCATTTTTCTCTTCCCTTCATTCCTTTTTATTCCTATCCTCTCTTCCGAGTTCCCCTTTCCTTTTGAACAATTTCTTCCGATTTCACAGTATCTACTATGCACTTTGGCCCTTATTCATTGTTTCTCGCACCAGAGAGGTGGTACAATATAAGTCTGATTCAATTCACTTGAAAGTTTAGTCTCAAGTTGCATCCATTTAGCTATAAATGTCTTATTTACCCTTCTGTGGCTTTATTGTGAAAACAAAACAAAACAAAACAAAAGAACCCCCCAAAACTCCCCACCTTTTTAACTCATTTGTTGGTTGATGGGCATTTGGGTTGTTTCCAAGATTTAGCTATTAAAAACTGTGCTGCTATAAACATGAGTACACATACATTAATGTGGTATGCTGCTTTTAATTCTTTCAGAGAAGATAGCAAGAAAGGGGATAGTTGGGTCAAGTGGAACCTCTAGTCCTAGTTTTCTGAGAAATCTCCACACTGATTTCCACAGTGGTTGCATCAGTCTACACTCCTACTAACAGTGGAAAAGAGCTTTTTCTGTACAGTTCCACTAGCATTTGTTATTGGTTGATTTCTTGACAAGTCAGTTTTTCTAGAGATGGAATTTCAGTATTTTAATTTTCACGTTTCAAATGACCAGTGATTTTTTTTCATTTATTTATTTTCTGTTTGTACTTCTTCATTTAGAAAAGCGTATTCATCTCTGATGTCCATTTTGGGACTGGATCTTTATATTTGGGAGTATGACTTCTGTTCTTTATATATTCTCAGTATTAGTCATTTATCTAAGGAACTGGTGGCAAATTTTTTTCTCTCATTCTATTGGCTGCCTCTGCACTCTGTTGGCAATTTCTTTTGTTGTGCAAAAGCTTGTTATGAGCTCCCAGTTGCTGTTTTAATGACCTCCATTTGACTGGGGTCTTGTTCATGAAGTCTCCAAACAGACCAATGTTGTCTCCGGAGATTTATGAAAAGCCAGTCCCAGGGCGAGCTGAAAAACCCTTCCTCCCAGAAATGTCCTATCACCATGGCACTCATCTCCACGATGGAGAAGCGGAAACTCAACAATGTCAAGGTGAGGGGAGTCTTTAGAAGCAAGAGAGGGAGCAGAGATAGCCAGGTAGCAAGAGGATGGCCTTTAATAGTCACTGTGAAGGGTCTCTGAGTATCTGGGAACTGCAAAGTGAGGTAAAATAAAGAAAGATAGGTAAAAAAGAGAAAAAACCCTAATTTCAAAATCAAGCTTTTAAGGAAAATGCAGCTTAAGGATCCAATGTTGCCCATGGTGATGATGCTCTTTTTACTTCTGGGCTATTTTTGTTTCACTTCTAAATTCCTAAGAATCTTAGTCATACAGTAAGTCCATAAATTGAGCCTGTTTTTATCTGATACTATAAATACATAAACTCCAAGGACTTCCACCCTCAGAGAAACAATACTGTACTATCAACAGGGTACCAGACTTCCAAACTTCAAATACAGGCAAACAATTTACAACTTAACCTTGTTAACAAGTTAGTCTTTACTTTGGCCCAGTAATGAGCAACCTGACCTTAATTAAGGAAACACAATAAATGAAAACTACAAAATAAGCATCCCAGATCACCGACCTTGAGGATATCCCAAACCACAAAAATATCCCACCCCAAGACATTCAGCACACTCTCCTTTCTTTGTTCTTCATTTCTGCATAATAAATCTGTCTATGCCTCTCACTAAGGCGTCCTGAGATGCTTTGTGTGGCAACAGTCAGTGAACCTACTGTGCGTATGGGTATGTGGTGGTGGTGAGGGGGTTGGAGGATCCCATCTCCTCCAGGGGATCTCCTTGGTTCCGGTGTGTGTAAAAAGGAGGTGTGAGAAAAGGACCTGGGGTCTAGTGATAATATTTGTCGAGTTCAGGTTTAAAGTCAAAGATTATTTTATTTTTATTGGAGTTACTAATATCCTTGCCTGTCCCATTGGTAATCCCGAAGCAGGGGCAGCAGAAGTGCTACACTTAACCTGTAAACCACTGGCCACTTGGCAGATCCTCTCTCAAGCATAGCTCTATAACTCACAGTCCAAGTCGCAGAAGAATTGACTTTAATTATTAATATTCTACCAAAGAGACAAAAGTCTTAATGTAACTCTGCTTTGATATTTCTGAAAATGAACAAATACTGAACGCTACCTGATACCTAAAGTCTGATGCTTGGCGGTAACAATAACACTAAGATATAATTTCTATTTCTAAAAATTCATTCACAACTAACTGATAAGGATATAATTATTAAACAAATACAGATGAAATATTATTATTAAAGAAATACAATTTGGAAAGTATTTCCAAAAAGCTTCTAGCTTTGTATGTCATAGAAAGCATAAAATAAAAAGACCAATGCTGTAATAAATGTACAGTAAAAACCAGATGACTTCAAAAAGGAAACACAGCACTTGTCATGGCGGACATGGGCTCCACCCCTATGTTCACTGAGCAGTAGCTACAACTATGGGCTGCTGTGGATATAGGTCTCACCACCAGGTACACCAGCAATAGCTACAAGCATATACTGTTCCAAGTAACAGGACAGGCATATGATGTTTATTACAACACTGGAAAATAGTTTGGTCAACAGCATACAGGAAAAACACTAAGTAAATTTGTTAATTGGTATTAAGTACAATGCAGAATAAGAACTTTAGAGGCTTCAAAGCAGATTTTTTTCTTTTTTCTTTTTTTGGTATTGGGGATTGAATCCAGGACCTTCACACTATCTGTGTCTCCATCCCTACAATTTTTTTTTTTTTTAGTTTTTAGTGGTTTTTTTTTTTTTTATTGTTTTGTTTTGCTTTTTGAGACAGGGTCTCACTTTGTATTTCAGGCTGGTCCTGAACTCAGCCTCGAACTCACAGCAATCCTCCTGCCTCTGCTTCCCGAGTGCTGAGATTACAGGCATGAGCCACCACGCCCGGCACTGTGGTATGTGGCTCTGATTGCTGATGGGCGTGAGTTTCCACACCTAGCGTTGTTGTATGTGGTTACCAGGGATCAAACTAGGGCCCTTGCACTTGCAAGGCAGGCCCCTGAACCACTGAGCTAAATCCTCATCACACATCCCTACCAACTTTAATATTTTGAGCAGGATCTTGCAAAGTCACCTGGGTCAGGCTTGAACTCACCCTGCTCCTGCCTCAGGCTCACAGAACACTGGGATTACAAGGATACACCACCGTACCTGGCTGACTAATTTTTTTTTTAATTGAAATCTTTATTGGTACATTACATATACACATCATGATTGCACTCCACAATGGGGATTTGTACCGGGATAAGACACAACTTAATTCTCATTTTTTTCCCATAGCCCTACCCACCCTACCACCCCCCTATATACATAAAATTTGTTTAATTCTTCTGTTACAATCTCATTATTTTCCCCCTTCACCCTATTTCACTTTGAGTATTTTCTATTTCACAATTTTAGAACTCATTTACATCTTTACTTTCTCATACCAGAGAAAAGATGTGATATTTACCTATCTGTGACCTACTTATTTCACTTAGGAGGATATCCTCAAGGTATGTCCATTTAAGTATGATTCAAACTTATCATTTTTTATGGCAGAGTAATACTCCATTCTGAAGAACCACAGCTTTTTTTATCGACTCTCCAGTTGACGGACATTTAGGTTGTTTCCAACATGTAGCAAATGGGGTTGGGGATTTAGCTCAGTGGTTCCGGCGCCTGTCTTTCAAGCTCAAGGACCTGGGTTCAATTCCCCAGGGTTATCACTGAGGCAGAGGTTATCTATGAAGAATCCTTTGAGGAAGGTGGAATCAGAAATTGTTTTAGAAACGTTAAATTTAAAATGAGAAAGTGCCATGGGTCTAGAGTTCAGAGGCAATACAATACTGGGCATGGAGACTCACCCCAGCAGCAACCAGTACCCCATACCACAGTGTGGGGTGTGGTGGCTCACGCCTGTAACCCCAGCACTCGGGAGGCAGAGGCAGGAGGATTGTTGTGATGTGAGTTTGAGGCTGAGGGTTCCATGAGGGTTCCTTCTCCACAGCCTCGCCAACATTTGTTGCTAGCTAATTCTGAAATGGCAGCCATTTTTTGTGGAGTTATATGAAATCTCAGTGTTGTTTTCTTCTGCATCTTTCGCATGACTAATGATTTTGAGCATTTCTTCATATGCTTCTTCGCTGCTCTTACTTCTTCCTCTGAAAAATATCTGTTCATTTCAGATACCCATTTTTGAATTGGATCTTTAAATTTGGATGGGCTGATTTTTTTGAGTTTTTTGTATATTCTAGATAGTAACCTGTGGAGAGCCGCGCTGGTGCCACACCTAAAAGATGGCGCTGGCTTCCTTTCTCTTTCCTCCTGATGGCGTGCGCTCCCTCTGCCACATGACTCCTTGCAGGGTACTAGGCTGACTCAAGTATAGTTTGGTTGCTGCGCGGACCAATGGTAGGCCACTACACCTGATCCCCTGATTGGCAGAAGAGATGCATATAAGGCGTTGCGCGGGCTGGGGAAAGAGAGAGACTCTCCATTATGCTGTAAAGGGTTCCTGAATAAACCGCTTGAAGAAGAGTTCACGGGTCGCATCTTTCTTGCTGGTCGAGAGGGACGCGACAGTAACCCTTTGTCTGAGGAACAGCTGGTAAAGATTTTTTCCCACATTGTTGGTTGCCTTTTGCTCTGTTGGTGGTTTCCTTTGCTGTGCAGAAGCTTTTTAAAAGAATGAGGTCCCATTTGCCGATTTCTTCTGCCAATTCCTGTGCTATGGAGGTTTTGTTCAAGAAGTCTTTCCTTAAGCCAATGTTTTCAAGAGTTTTACCTAACCTGTTTTGCAAAAGGTTTAGAGTGTCTGTTTTAATATTTAGGTCTCTTATCCACTTTGATTTTAGCTTGGTACATGGTGAAAAAGCTAGGTCTAGTTTTAGTCTTTGGCAAGTTAAAGCCCAGTTTTTCCAGCACCATTTGTTAGAGAGGCTATCTTTCCTCCATTGAGGATTTTTGGCTCCTTTGTCAAAGATGAGGTGGCTCAGTGTAACTGGAGTAGTTTCTGGATCTTCTAATCTACTCCATTGATCCTCAGGTCTGTTACTTTGCCAGTACCATGCAGTTTTTATCACAGTGGCTTTATAGTATAGTTTCAGGTTCATGGTTGTAGTACCCCCCACCATGTCCCTGTTGCTTAGAATTACTTTTGCTATTCTAGCTCTTCTTTGGTTCCCGGTAAAAGTTTGGATTTTTTTCTCCAGCTCTGTGAAATACGCTGTTGGGATTTCAATCGGGATTGCGTTGAATCTGTAGTTTTGAGAGCATAGCCATTATGACGATATTGGTTCTTCCTGCCCAGAAGCAAGGTATGTCTTTCCATTTTTTGAGATTATCTTCTATCTCCTTTTTCAGAGTGCTATAGTTTTCAGAGTAGAAGTTTTTCACCTCCTTTGTCACATTGATTCCTAGATATTTTTTTGGGGGGGTGCTATTGTGAAAGGGACTGTCTCCCCAATTTCTATCTCAGTGGGTCAACTGTGTATACAAAGGCTATTGTGTATACAAAGGCTATTGATTTTTGAACGTTGACCTTGTAACCCTGGCTGACTAATCTTAAACAGAATGGCTAAATCAAGCACTTACTGTGAAGATAACTGAGTAAAGTCCTGTTAAAATCACATGTAAAGCTCTGAGGATGTCTGAGAACAGAAATGAATGTGGAGTGAAAGGCCTAAGTTAGAACAGAGATGGGTCCACAAACAGGGACTCTAACTGGAGAGAAATGAGAGGAGAGAAGAAGTGACGGGGGGCAATAATGGAATCACACCACACAAGACCCTGCCGCCACTGTAGAGATTTTTGGATTTTACTGTCAGTGATATTCAAACCACCAGGTGCTCAGAACTGAGAACTGTGGCGATCTAACAACTTTTAATGGAATCACTGTGTCCCCACTTCCAGGGTTACAAGGACAAGAGCCAAAATAGGAAGACCAATTTACAGGCTGATTAACAATATAGTCAGGAGATGTGGCCGCTCAGGACAAGGGTGCTAACAGTGAATAGTAAGAAGTGTCAAGAGTTCAGACATATTTTAAAGATAGCTTTTGCTGATAAATCAGATATGAGCTATGAGAAAAAAGAAGCAGCCAAATCTCCAAGGTTTTTGGCCCAGGCAACTGGAAGGATGGTGTTACCACTGAGGCAGAGGTTATCTATGAAGAATCCTTTGAGGAAGAGGGAATCAGAAATTGTTTTAGAAACGTTAAATTTAAAACGAGAAAAGTGCCATGGGTTTAGAGTTCAGAGGCAAGGTGTACATTGGAGATATGAATTCTAAAGTTGTTACTATATAGACATGTAATGCCATGAGGTTATAAAGAAATTATTAAAGGACAGCTCTGGGTGCTCTAAGACAAATCAGGAAAATGTTGCATGTAGGGGATAACATGAACTTAAATTTTTTCTCTTTACAGCCTGGTACAGTGCTCAGAAAAGTATGGGTGACAATAAGCAGGAAAATAAATTAACAAATGCCAGGGACCAGTGAAGTAGCAAAAGACCAAAGGAAAATCCCCACCTACACTGTGGTCAGCAGGCATGGGAGGACAACTGATGGTAAGAAATTCCCATACAGGCCGGGGAGTTAGCTCAGTGGTTCCGGCGCCTGTCTCGCAAGCGCAAGGACCTGGGTTCGATTCCCCGGTAACCACATAACAATACTGGGTGTGGAGACCCACACCCAGCAGCAACCAATACCACATACCACAGTGCCGGGCGTGGTGGCTCACGCCTGTCATCCCAGCACTCGGGAGGCAGAGGCAGGAGGATTGTGATGTGAGTTTGAGGCTGAGCTTAGGGCCAGCCTGAACCACAAAGCGAGACCCTGTCTCCAAAAACCTAAAAAAAAAAAAAAAAAAAAGAAATTCCCATACAACTCCTCTCAGGAAACCTCCGTCTGAAAGTCCAAATAAACACAGTAAGGGGGAATCAGGGCGTTTCTACAAGTCTCAGAGGCCCGCCTTCCCCAGCGGGAGGAGAGTCAGTGCCCACTGTGTTCCTGTGGTTTCCCGTGTGTCCACTGCAGACACGTGGGAAACGAGGGTCCTGAGGTTTTGGGCGGGCGCTGGAGGGGAAGGGAAGATGGTATGGGGACGGCCGCCCTAAGCCTCCCGCCTCGGCCCCGTTTCCAAGGCCCGAAGCCTCACCCCGCAGTCCATCACTCTGGAATCACTTCGGCTTTCCGTGAACTAAACCTGCGCTTCGAACCAACCCGCTTCACCACAAGATCCCTCCGGTGCGCAGGCGCGGCTGCGGAAAGGCATGCCGGGAAGTGCAGTTTCCGGGCCCAGTAGGCCGTCCACCCAGGCGGCCCCAAGCGGAAATCCGTCGGCGCACAGGGAATGCGCAGGCGTAATGACGATGCCTCCATTGTGCTCGGAGCGGTGCATGCCGGGATATGTAGTTTCTCTCTTACTTCGCGTGGACCAAGCAGCGTGCCGGCCTCCGGAGTACGCCCACTTCTGCTAAATCTGGCAAAAGAATCAGGTACAGCAGGCCAAAATCCAAAATTAGAACGTGTTCTAGTTGTAGGAGAACTAAAGGATCAAGCAGCTTCTGAACAATAGGAAAATAACATCTCATGAATAGGCTTTAAAAATGGTAAAAACAGCTCAGATTAATTTCTGGAAGGAGAAACCCACCTCTTCGTCCCCATTCGTGATGGACAGGGGAGTAAATCTCCTCTGAGAGAATCTACTCTGTTATTTTTCATTTTTTCCACATGAATTATCCTTGGCTGTATAGATTAACAGGTGTTCAGAGTGTGAATAGCTAAAAAGTGAAAAATCATTTAAAATAATAAAACTGCAGGTGTTCTGAGTATTGCTTTAAAACTATATATTGGCATATGCTGTAACGGAATGCCTATTAACGTGAAATCGCAACACGGCTTTGTGTGTCAGTCGCTGGACTGGAGGGTTGTTACCACAGTCGCAGGCAGTTGAAGCTCTGCCCGCGTCTGATGCCCAAGGCTGCAGTCACCGCAGCCCTTTCATAGACACAGTCAGATCCGAGATGAGGCTTCTTCGACTTAGCGGCTGTCTGGATGAACTGACCTTCTGTTTTCATACTCATCGTGAAGCCTCCTGAGACGGAGAGAGGCCCGTGGAGCCACAGCTGTTAAGAGGTAGTCATCCAACTCAGCCAACCCGAGGAGAAGGGAGCACCACATACATAATTCATGTGGAGAGACCAAACAAAGGTTTCCCTGGGCTGAAGATTTAGCTCAGTGGTTCCAGCGCTTCCGGGCCCAGGGAGGCGCAGACACAAGCACCCCGGTACAGACCCCGGGTCAATTCCCGGTTAACCACATACCACAAGACCTGGTGTGAGGACTCAGGTCCACCAGCAATCAGTACCACACACCACCATGCTGGATGTGGTGGCTCAGCCCTGGGAGGCAGAGGCAGGCGGATCCTAGCGTTCAAGGAAATGTATTTTTGTTTGTTTGTTTGTTTAGGTTTTTTGAGACAGGGTCTCGCTTTGTGGTTCAGGCTGGCCCTGAGCTCAGCCTCCAACTCACATCACAATCCTCCTGCCTCTGCCTCCCGAGTGCTGGGATTA